>JAUELH010104152.1:0-12348 GCA_031471375.1 Hermissenda crassicornis | reverse complement strand
TTGTGGTGTCGCTGCTGTCGTTACAAATCTGAAGAAATGAAGACGGCGACACTGCGACGCCGCGACTGTGAGAAATGCCGCAGGCAACGAAGGACGGCACACAATTATGAAAGTTTGAAAGGAATGTAACCAGACAATTATGAAAGGAATGTAACCGCTGAATGAAACATTAATACACGCATTGATGTGGTGTGTATAGAGATACTGATATGTTCGATTAGACAACACCATATTTGGTTTTCTAGTGGGTGAATCCACACTTGAATCGGGAATTTCACGCCTGGTGATCGCAGATCAATGAACCTGATTCTCAGAAAGTTGACTAGGGGGAGTGGCTGTGGTTTTGCATTTGAGTGACGATAAACAAAGAGGCAGGAATGCTGATCACACACAGACAGATACACACACAGACAGATACACATACACACAGACAGATACACACACACACACAGACAGACACACGCACACACAGACAGACACACGCATTGCCTGAATTCGCGTGAATGAAATTGGAGGGTTGGAATTGCAATGCAATTGACCGCTGGTTGAAGCGAGGAAGAAAAGTTTTGATTGGTTAGTGGATGGATGGGCGAGAGGTTTGGAGAGTTACAAATCATGGACCGTTTGGATTAATACGTGAAAAGTGAAAGGAAAGAAGGAAGGAACGAAAAGGAAGGAAGGAAGGAAGGAAGAGAGACACGGAGAACCAGAGAGATCGAGGCAGTGTAGCATCTAGCACCGTCCTGCCAGAATGGATCCCTTTGTGCCCAAACCCCCAACAGACGGAGCCTTCGAGCGGTTCCTGTCTGCCGCCATCGCCACCATCATCACCATCATCTTCTCATGGAGAATGGTGGACAAACTAAACGAAGAAAACACGAGCATCTGTGATAAGGATAAGGACGATGACGACGATGGTGGTGGTGTCAGCGGTCGTAATGGCGACATGTTCAAATCTTCACACCTTTATTCATCTCCAAATCAACTCCCACACGCTGCCTCCTCACGCATCCCCATTCCTCAAAAATTATCATCTTCATCTTCATCATCGTTATACTCTCGTGCCTTGTCATTTACCCAAACCGCCGCGCCAGCAGTAACAACACCAGCACCAGCACCATCATCACCCTCACCGACATCGTCTTCGTCGTCGCTTTCATTGTCATCGTCATCAAGTAGACGACAGCTGCCTCCCGTACCCGCTGACCCCAAGCTCAGCCACCAGCAGCAGCAGCTGTTGACGGACAGGCTGTCTTCGTCATCAAAGTCCAAGAGATCTCCGACTGCGTCCGGCAATCCTGACGGCGGAGGTTTGTTTTACCAGCTGACCCAACTCAAGCCCATCATCCGGGTCCCCGTGGATTTCCCACTGGACGGTGACGATGAAGACAAGGACGCAGACACGTCTATAAATAGAAACAACGCTGACGTCACCGCAATCCGGGGATCCCCTGTCGATAGAATCGTGTCTAAAAATAGAAGTTTGGAGTCGGAGGGAATCCCTGGGGGTTCCCCGTCGCCGATCCAAAGAGAGGCCACCGTGGCACGTGACCCGGTCGTCTCCCCGTCGGAGTCGGGGCGTATCGATTTCATGGCACCTGATGCGGGAGTCAAGGTGAGCAGGGAGCCAGGCCAAGATCGATCATCGAACACCGCCGAACTGGTACCCGAGTATTGTGAAATGCACGTGCCTTATCATTCCCGCGATAACCGTGGGGACAGTGCCGACGACAGCGACACGAGGGAACAGACAAACATTTTCGTCAGCTGTGTTGGAAATTATGATAAGAAGAATGATAACAAAAAGGATAATAACGTTGAACACGATGACGACGATGACGACGATGACGAGGATGTGAGAGAAGAGCTTCGTGAGATTGAAAATTCGTTCGGTTTGAGTGAGCCCACGTATGTGTACGTCCGCGAACGGAATAATTCCAGGAATGTTGTGGAAGGTGCTGACGGACGCCATGACGGTGAGGGAGAGGGAGGCCGTGACTCAGAACTGTTTGACTCCAGTGTCGAAACCGACAAAGAAGATTGTGCAGAATTAGACCTGGTGTCGGTCTCCCACGACAACAGCAATCGTTTCCTGAACGTTTCTTGGGACAGCGTTCCCAAACACAGTCTTCACAATCGTCATAGTAGAGGTGACGATAACTACGACGACGACGATGATGGTGGTGGTGACTACGTCGATGACTACGATGACGATGATGATGGAGGAGGAGGTGGAGGCATTGATTACGATCGTCCGTTCCCATTCCGCCGAGAAAGCAGCGACAAGATTCGAGTCTACGACCGAAGGTGTCTCACCACCGACCTCGACGACGACGCTAACGGTGACGTCACGACCCTGGTACTTCCGGACGACGAGGACGAGTTTTTTCTGACGTCATCGACGGGCAAACGTCACCACCACCACCAGCACCAGCTTCCTCAAGGGGCATCCAGTGCTAGACCTTTATGTCCGTCTCCGGTAAAAGTCCAGAGGAATTCTCCCTACTCGGACTGCGACCCCGAAGGGAGGCCCTACGAATACTACGACATCGACGACGCCATTAACGACATCGACGATATTGATGACGACGACGACATCGATGAAGACGACTACGCCTACGACGTCCAGCCCAGGGAGTTAGAGTCGGACGAGGAACTCTTCTGCTGCTCTCTGCTGGAGCCCATCATGGAGGAAGATTCCGAAGACCTATCATCCACCTCAACCTCCAGCAGCGACTTCGACCCCAACAGCCCCAGCCCTCGGGTGCTCAGACGGTTGATGATGAGGCAATACCACCAGCAGACACGCCCACACAGGGACAGTGACGGCCAAGGTGTGGTGGACACGATGATGGTGAAGGCCGACACACACCAACCGTCACACACGGTGCCGTCACGGTCATCGTCTTCGTGTCCGGCTCGTCTGACCACAACCACGTCACGCGGCGGGGACGATGGCGACATGGACACCGACATCAGCAACAACAACAACAACAACATCGACGGTGGGAGCCGCGTCTACGACCCAGACTTCGACCGGTCAGTCCTTGACCAGTACAAAATCGTCTCGGACGAAGACTATCTGGAGCACGTCCGTCACTACGGCAGCAGCGTGGACCCCTCCTCCTCCCCCAGCTCCTCCCCCTCCACCCCCACCCCGTCAGCTGGCGGGCCTCACCAAACTGTCAGTGCCAGGTTATCTCACTCCGCAGACGACATGGACGTCGAGTTCCTCCTCCACCAACCACGCCGTTTGGATGAAGACACTCCCAAACGAGACATTCACAACCCGTCAAACTTTGAAGGGAAGGGAGGGCGACACAACGATGACGACGACGACGACGACGACGAAGACGACGACGATAGTGATGATAGAGGAACGAATACCGACTTTAGATCTGATCGTGTGTCATCATCCCAATTACACCAACCACCACAATCACAACCGCCATCGACGCAATCGTTGACAACAATGACGACGGCTGTGACTATGCCTGGGTTGAGGACACACCAGCAGGCGTCAGGTGAGAGAGGCGGGGTTGGCGGGGTTGGTGAGGCAGGTAGGCATTCTTCACCTTCAATTCGCCTCCCCGCCGTCGCCGATTCATGGGACGTCGATCGTAGTGGCGGTGGTTGTAGTAGTAGTAGTCGTCGTCGTCGTAGTAGTAATGATAAAAATACTGATGGCGGTGGCGCTGGTGGTGAACGCGAAGGTAACACTAACGACACGGACGATGACACACGCACGACAACGTGTGTAGCTGTGACACGCCACAAGGACGAAGAGGACAGTGTTGTGTGTAGTCGTCGTCATCGTGGTAGTAGTGAGGACTGTACCTGTGATTGTAGTGGCTGTAGTTGTAACAGTGACAGTGACAGTAACAACAAAGACAATACTAATTCTAGTTTATCCCGCTCACTGCGGGCTGTGTTACCACAACCACAACCACAACCACAGTTACAACCACATTCGACACAGGTGGTGGGACCACGCCAGGAATGTTTTCGTGGATTGTACGACGCAAAAACAACTGCCTTCCCCGTTGGTGGTAGTGTCAGTGGTGGTGGTGGTGTTTTTGTTCCAAAGGATATTATTAATATAGTAAGTGATATTCGCAGTGGTGGTGCGGATTGTGGTGTAGTTTGTGATCGTGGTGCTGGTGCAGATTCTTTCCAGCAAACGTTTTCAACCACGGTGGAAGTGGACGATCACAATTTGAGTAACTCCGAAAGTGACGAGTCTGTCCAAACGGTTGTCATTCGACGCTCGTCCAGTGACAGCAGTAGTGGTGGCAACACCAGCAACAACAACAGCAACAACAGCCCCGCCCACGCACCGCTGTTGGATTGCGTGACCCAAATTCCGATCAGGGCAGGTCCACCCAAAATCCAACAACGACCCCTGAGTGACAGCCTCGTGTACGATTCAAAAAAATCCCGTGACCTTGACCCCAGTTTTCAAAGGGACAGAGTGGTCAGTGACGGGGGTGGCGTGGCTTTCGACGAGGAGGGAGGAATCGGAGGAGGAGGAGGAGGGTTCGATGATGGTGCCAATGACACGCTAGTCCTGCCACCAGGCTTTGGCGGTGAGAGTAATCTCAGAAACAAAAGCAAATTCGATCTTCGAGCTTACCAATCGTACCACAATCTTTCAGATTTCGGTGACAGCGATAAATCTAGAGGGTACCCCAGCACCTTCCCTGGGCTGTCCCGTAACACTGAGACTCCCACATTGCCAGAAGAATACAACGACGAGTTTTATAACGCCGGTTCAGATTCTGACACCGATTGGCGTTGTCCTGTAACGGTGAACTCATCCGACGGGTCGAGGGAGGATAGAGGCAGAGGTGTGGCCGACAGGTATCCAGGTACTAGCACAGGTGACACAGGTGAAACAGGTGACAGAAACACGCGTATCGTCATTCCCCAGCCATCGAGTGATTTGGATGGACGCCAAAAACTGTCAAAGCAATCTACACCACCACCCGCATCATCTGTTGAACAAACAATAAAGGCAGGGGGTGCCGTACGTGATGCTGGCATACCTGGAGTGTCCGGTGGAAATAACGGCCAGGATGTGTCGTCGTCTCTTCACACACGTCAGGATGTACCATCGCTATTAGAGAGTGGTGCTGGTGGTGGTGGTAGTGGTGGCACAGGCCATGAGGAGGAGAGTGTTTTAACTGTAACAACCAACCCTGACATCGACACCAGGTGTGTCGTTAGTTCTGGGGATCAGGACTGTGTGGATTATAACGTTAGGGACGGGAGTAGGCCAAGGGCGTCTGTTCAAACCGTTGTGTTTGATTCCAACCCTTTGCCGGGGAGTGAGCGGACGCTGGTCGTTTCCAAAATGGATCGGACCAGTGACAGTAACCGGAGGGAGTACACGTTCGGTAGGTCTGGTGGTCACTACGGTCAAGGACGAGGTCCTGTTAGTGGTCAAGACGTGGACAGTGACGAGGACGATTGGAACACAGTGACCGAGACCTTCGTGGTGCCCGAGTCCAGGGAGAAGGTCATCCAGAGGACACTTCAGAATGTCAAAAACATGCTGGAGAGGAAAACGCCGGGTGGACTCAGTGACGTAGATGATGACGTCGATGTGGATTTCGATGAAGAGTGTCAAAGCACGTGCACGACCACACTCATTGACGTCATCAGCCATGACGCTATGGGTTTCCATGGCGACGATGACGAGAAAAGCGGGTACACAGATGCGCAGAAGGCCGTGTCCCATACCGACAGCGAACTGAAGAAGAATATGGGATTCCAGTTGGGCTTTGAGGATTTCAAAATGGAGGACTACAACACAGAGTCGGGCTGGCCCATCGTCAGGTACATCGAAAAGGAACGGGCCTTCGTGGACGAGGAAGGGGAGGATGGAAATGATTTTGCTGAAGAAGATGAATCAGAGGTTGGTGGAGGGATGGAGGAGGAGGAAGACATTGAAGAGGAAAACCCACCAAGTGGAGAAGGAGGTGGTGTTAGGAGCGGACGAGATATGGACGTTGATGATGACGATGATGATGAGGAGGAGGATGATGATGATAAAGAGGAGGAGGAAGGTTATCCAATTTCAGTTGAAAGGAGAGAGGATGTGAGTGACCCTGGTGTTAGTCCTCAAGGTCACGAAGGGTTCTTCTACCCCCAAACAGACAGTTCCAAATACCAACCTCGACCGCACACAAACAAATACCAGCAACATCCACACAGACAAACTGGCCATGACGCCGCTCCTCCTCGTCATGATGACGAATCTTCACCCGGTCAATCACTGGACACGAACACGACGTCCGGTATAGGGGGTGACCACACTGCTGGTGACACTCTCCCATACGTCCACGTAGAAAACACGAAGGCTGACCCAGGCACACGTGACCTGAGACCCTTCGACGACCAGTCCGAGTACGAGGAGCGAATGAACATTCCCTACAAGGTCATCGAGAAGATTCCCTCCAGGCCACGTGATGACCTCGTGCCATATATGGAATGGGACGAGGACGGGGACGGGGACGGCGGAGAACCGTACAGGCGCCGGGACGGTTCCCACAACAGAACGGGCAAACAACCGGACGAGTGCAGTGGGACACCGTACACACAGGCCCCGCCCCCCGCCGAGACGCGCGATCTGACGACGTACGACGACGACAAACTGGACAGACACTTGCCACAATCCCGCCATTTCCCTGACCCGGAAGTGGGGCAGGTTAAGACGCCACGGTGGGTTCCTAAGGCCAAAAGACAACAAGCGGCCACAGCCCGGCGTCCGGCGACATTGCCACCATCCACTGCTGACAAACCCACGGGGGTGACGGTGGATGCTCCGAGGAGTCGCGATGAAAATCCCTCCCCCAGTTCTTCCCCTCCACGGTTCGCCCAGTTACAACCTGGAGACGAGCTGTCCTCGCCGACAAAACGAGTTCCCGATTCGCCCGTGGTCCACGTCTCTCCCGACCACCAACCTTTTCCCAGACGGTTACCCGAAACCGAAACCTGTCCAGTCAAGCTAGAAGAGGGCGCGGCGGTGATGCCTCCCAGCCACTATGAGTATTCCTCGTCCTCGTCCTCGTCCGAACATTCCGATTCTCGTGGAAAACCGGACGAGGGCTTCGACTCGTTTCTGCGAGGGGTGCCAGACTACCCGAAGCGTGAGGGCGATGACGGTTACGAAGAATTTGTCCGAGACATTTCAGACATGGACGACATCCTGCCCGACACGGCTGCTGCATTGGACGTGCCTACGAATGACAACCCGTCATCGCTTTTACAAGCACCCGCGGTGGCATCCGGTGGAATCTTGAGTGGAAATCTTACCTCCCCTTATAAAAAGTCGAACGTTTTTGTGTTCCCGAAAGACGACGCCACTGTGTCCGCGAGTAAAACGCATTCGTCGCCTTCCTACGCCCATCACGCCCCTGAAACCGCCGGGGAGGATGGCAAGAAAGATGACGTTGACGTTACAGCAGCAGAAAGCACACCAGGCGGTGCGAACGTTCCAGAATATCCAAGGTTCAGCGCCGGTGCTCGCAGGTCGTCTGCCTACTCCATCTTCAGCGAATCCACGGGAAATGTCCTCAACGCGTCCTTTGACGAGAGTGAAATGTCTGGATTTGCCTTGGAGAAATACAGCGCAGAGCCGGGAATGAATCATAGTCGAAGTAGTGAGCTTTTGAGCAGGAGTAGGAGCAGGGAGGGACATTCCGAATCGCCCCGTAGCAGGAGCGGCGATCTGTCCTCCGATTCTCCCAGCCGAGACCAGGAGAAAGCGTCCAGCGCATCTCCCTCGTACAAACTTTTCCCTCCAGCTCGGCCTCAAGGCGTGTCCACAGAACCCACACTGGACGTGGTCATCGAGGCGTCCACTCTGAGTCCGCAGTTGTCGCCCCTTACTCCCACCTCGGCATCGGTGGTCGGTGCTGAGACTAAAACCAAAACTGACCCGGACGCTGACCCAGCGTCTTCTGCTCCAACTCCGAGTGGCGAATCTCTCGTTCGATATTCTCGAGTCATCCCAGGGTCTGCGTTCGTGCCCTCATTCCACGATGACGACGACGACGGGACAGAATCTGTCCCGGCCCCTGTGTCCACAATGTCCTTCATGCAGCCGGTGGTCATCGAACTTCCACAGGAAAGCTGCCACGCGCTGCCCATCTTCTCGGCAGACACGCCGGTACAGTCCAGGTGTCAGGTGACCAGTCCTCACACGGAGCAGGTGTGGCCCCCTCGTGGCACGCACGCCATGGAAGTTCTGGAGGGGCCGGCAATTATACCAACGTATTTGAGGAGGGAACACGAACCACTAAAACATGACGATGATGATGATGATGATGATGATGATGATGATGATGATGATGATGATGATGACGATAGTGAAGAAGAAGAAGATGAAGAAGTAAGCGCATCGTCACCACAGAGACCAATTTCTAGTCCAATTCAAATTTCAAACATTCCAAAGAAAGATACCCCAGCCATCGAAGATCTGTTCAAAGCTTCCTCTGCACCTGCCATCCACATGGCGCCTCACCTCGGACAGCTGAGGAACATTTCATATTCCCTGGAGTCGGCGGAAGACGTCTTTCCCCAGGACACCTCGTCAGCCTCCGCTGTAACGTCACCCCACCTGTCCTCGGACTCGGCGTCGGCCCTGGAGGTCCCCGCGTCATCGAGTGCTGACGTCAGACCTTCGTCCATGTCTCCGTCGTCAGGCGTGGTGACCACCAGGCTTCTGTCCCCGTCGCCCTCCGCCATGAAAGGCACGCCCTGGGCGCACGCACAGTTCGTACAGAGCGCACCCAAGAAACCCAAATCTCTGAAAGAGATCAAGAAGAAATACCTGAACAAACCGTACAAGTCTGTACTGACCACCTCCAAGTCCAAGGACTCGACCAGCGTGACGTCATCGTCCTCTCCACGTCCAGCACCCTTCGTCCCCCCCGACCACATGCTGACCCCGAGCAGGTTGAAGATTCTGTATTCCAGGAATAAATTCTTGAGCGAGCAAAACCTTCAGAGTCAGACGATTACCGGAGAGTTCAAAGCACACAAGGACTCTTTACTTTCAGCGGCCGCCCAAAACGAGGCCACCACAAAGGAGCGGCGATTTACTCCCAACACCAACGTGCAGCTGAGGTCGCGGTACAACAGTCAAGAACAGCTCCAGAGGTTGAAGGACATGATCAACTCCAAACCCACCCGTCGGTCTGAGAGTGCTTTGCATGAGTGTTTGCATGATAACTGTATTTTGTCTGAGCATGGTCGTAGGCAGATTCTCGATAAGACTTTGTCCATTGAAAACATGCATTCTGATATTTTCCAAAACTTACGACGACTAGCGTCCGAAGGCGATGCAGGGGCTTACCACGATGCATTTTTCCCAGAAACTAGTAGTGACCTTATTGACCTGACTTTCCCCATGCAGGATGTCCACAGTCTTGACCGTCCAGCCAGCATGAGTGAGTTACGTCATGCCTCCAACTACTCCACCATCAGCGGCTCGGGGATGGACATCAGCGGGGGGTCAACGCCCTCCAGGCACTCCGCCGGCAAGAGCAGGTTCGCCGGCCACCGCCAGTACAAGAAGTCCAAGAGTCTGTGCACCCTGGAGACGGACCTGGACTTGGACGACGACGCTTTCGCCACCTCGCCCACAGAGGACGGCATGAAGAGGGCCCCGTCTGTCCACGAACTTCGAATTTCCAAATCCTTGCAGAAGCTGAACGTGCCCGACTGGTACAGCAGGACCAGCCTGGCCAAGAGCGGGAGCTGCCTGCTCAAGTACGGCTCCTCCTCCACCATGTCTTCGTTCCAGTTCTCTCCCAGCCTCATGTCGTCGCCCTGCACCACACCGTCCACCTCTACCAACGTGGTCATCAGGACTCGCGTACAGGCACCCACGTCTGCGCGTAACTTGAGATCCCCCCGCTTCCCCACCTCCAAGTCTGCCCCAACGACGCCCTCGTTCGCTGACCAAGGAAAGTCCAGCACGAGTTTCAAGCTGCCCAGCGACAAGATGAGGTCCCAGGAGAAACCCAAGGCCCTGATGCCCATACCCATCGTGCCCTTCGATAGAATCCGTGCCATGTTCGAAAAGAAAACTCCCTCGGCCAAGAAATCGTCAGGGTCCACCACGTCACCGTCTGGGTCAGTGACGTCACCACCGACGTCACCGATTGGTGCGTCAACCGTACAGCCGTCCTTCCAGTCTCCCCAGCACTCGCAACCTCTGCACTCCATCCCCCTGAACGGCGTCATCGAATTGGAAGAAGAAGACGAGGACGATATGGTCGTGCCCAGGGTCATCGTATCCCCGACAGAACCTCACGTCAAGGGAATCCTGAAAAAACCGGTGCCGGAAAAGCGCCACTCTGACATTCGGGAAAACCCCGAACCCGCGGACGAACCAGCAATCGTCCGTCCCATCGCAACACGGCCCGTGGAGGGGGCGCTCGGACAGTCCGGGCCCCCACCCATCCCCACGTCCGCGGTGCCGGACAAGCCCCCCAAGCGGCACATCTCCATCTCCCTGGACTCGGACCCCAAACCACTTACACTGGAGGCGGAGGACATCCCACCCGTGGACGAAAGTTTCGATGGTCAGTCAGGTCAGACGCCCTCACCTGCCCGATCTCCCGTCAGAATGGCCGATGACTCACTGTCTTCGGACGACGGTAGAAAGGCTGCCAAACCAGGGCCACACAAAGACGGAGGAGGACCCGTTGCCAAACCCAGGGGGTTCAAATTCTTCAAGTCGTTACGCTCCTCCTCCTCGGCGTCGTCCTCGTCGACTGAAGACGTCAAGGAACCCAAAGGGAGGAAACCCCCCGCCTCTCCATCAGGCAAAAAGAGTCCGTCCAAACACCAGAGCCCAAACTCCAGTTACGATTCTTCTGGTTTCCCCGCGGCATCTGCTGCGAGGAACGCAGACATTTCGGCCAAGCCCCCTGTTTCCCCCGCTTCCCCCGTTTCCCCCTCTTCCCCACCCGCCACGTCACCCACTGGGCCCAACGCCCAATCTTCTTCCAGGCCAAAATCACCACAAGGCGACAGTGTACGGCTGGAGGAGGCTCCCGTCGTTCGGCCACCTCCCACGTCATCCGCATTCAAACCGCCGACCGGCGCTTCCCCGCGTGGCGTGGTGGAGTCCATGTCACCACCGGAAGTGGCAACGCCTGCCCACACTGCACCCGTACCGGAACCCAAACCAGAGAAGAAACGCTGGTTCCCCAAACCCAAAGGCTTCCGCCAAGCCAAACCGCCCAAGGAAGAGACGAGTAAACCTCAGCCAAAGCCTGCACCAGTCGAACCAACGCCCAGCAAACCCAGCGATTTTGAAATCAACGAGCTCGTGTGCGAACCACGAAGGATCCAACCATCACGCTCCTCTAACTCGAACTCGAACTCAAACTTGAACTCTAACCCCAACGACAGCATCGTGTCCGAGAGATCCATGGACAGTCGAAGCTCTCGACCGGACAGCAACCGTTTCGGTCCATCCGTGTCCGGCCCTCGACCGTCGGACTTGCCTCTGCTTCCCAGGAAATCGTCCGTGGATTCCAACAAAAGTTTTACTCGAGACCTGGATCGAGTTTCCGAACGAGCCTCGGCGGGAGATTACGACCGATCGTTTGGACGGGGTCGAGATTTGGACAAGAGGCCCCCGCAAAATGACGTCAGTCGTCGAGACCGAGGCAGCCGGCCCATGGATCTCGACCACAGGTCGCCATCCGGCCCCGAAGGAAGAGACCCGCGTCGAGATTTCGACCGCGGAGAGCCCGTGAGGAGTTCCGAGAGACGGGAGCGTCCGAAAGACTTCGACAGACGAGAGCCCGCCAGGCAGTCCGACCGGCCCAAAACGTCGGACCGCCGAGAGGCCCCGCGGGACATGGACGTGCGGACGCACCCACGTGACAATGAGAACAGGCGGAGCACCGACCTGGACAGGAGCAGCATCAGCAGCTCGCGAGATTTTATCAACCGGGACGAAAAGCCCCGCTCCTCTGGGAGGTGGCAGCCCAAGGCCAAAGGGGTGCGCTCTTCTGCCTCCCCGGCCAGGCAGGACGTCAACTCGAACGGAGCACCCTCCGCCTACCGATTCCCCGTGGAGGGGAGTGCCTTCAGCGCACAGCAGCCTAACACGTCTTCGGGATTGAACACGCCCCCGACAACGTCCAAGGTCAACCATGACGTCACACCCTCGTCACCGGGAGAGAAATCCGACAAGAGTGTTCGAGGTAAGTCTTCATTGTTTGTCTGCTGACGTTTTCGTCATGTGCTGTCTGTCTGGGTGACGTACCGTTGGGGGGTGGGGGGGGGGGGGGGGGGAGTGCCGCTGGTGGGCTATCCTGC
>JAUELH010103043.1:0-12361 GCA_031471375.1 Hermissenda crassicornis | reverse complement strand
AAATCGAAGGAAACGAATGAACAGAGATAAAAACAATCGGTAAAGTGCTAGTTTCGCTTTCATTCTTTCTCTACTTCTGTTCTTTAGTTAATAAGAAGTGGTTCTACGCACTTTTTTAGTATACAGGTTTTAAATTACTGTGTACCCAGCGGGCGATCTCGGGCGATTCAAACTGTCCGAGATGGTTTCTAATCGGGCGATTACGGGCGATACGGACAGCAATGGGTTAAGGACCCGAATATAGTCATTTATCTGTTTTTCAGCTCACAATATTAACCACTAAAATATTTCCAATTAGCCCAAGATGTTATATTATTCCAACTGACAAACGTATTCCAATGAGGGATGGAGAAGAAAGGGACGACAAGCTAATATGTTAGGATATGTCATCCATTCCATTATGGCCTATCATCGACAGATTACAAAATACTAAAAATTGACCGTTTACTTTGAATTGCCTTGAATACTATTCCTCTATCACTGCATATATATATCAATTTTCCTTTTTTTCTCAGGATAGGGATGAGTACTTCACAAACCAGAGACAGTTTTCATCTGATTTTTTCAAAATTTCAAAGGAATTGGCCACAGTGAGTATATTTCATTTAAAGTTATTTTACTTCTGGCTTGTAGTCTAATGTGATAAATTTTGTTGTTGTGGAAAAGTATCATAATGCATCTTTTGAAATATTTTTTTATCTGTCCAGCAATTTAGTTGGAAATTTGATATTGATTATGTCCTTATTTATTATCAAGCCTATGGCCACGCATGTTTGAGAACAGCATTGATAAGCTATTAATATATACTATTATTGAGTCTTTGATAAAAGATATAAAACATTAATTTTTATTTCAAAATATTTTACTTGGCTGTATTAGCAGTAGCTTAAACATTCCAAATATGTTGCTTGAAGGACATGTGATTTAACCAGTTGGTCTTTACAATGATTATGCATGTCTGTTACATATAATGAATATAGAGATGAAATAAAGACAATAGCTTCTCAGGTTTAACAGTTTTTTCCCCTTGTCCATCATACAATCGAGACACTGCTCTATTAAGCTTAAGGATTGGACCATATCCTGGTTTTAATAGTGTGAAGCAGACAAGTAACAGTAATTTCTTATAATCTTTAGGATGGGATGCTAATCTACAATAGATTACTTTCTTATAAGCTGATACCCTTTCACACCAGGTTTGAGTGAGGCAATTAGAGTAAATTCTTGAAATACAAAGTGTGGAGAAACGACTTGAGTCATTGTCCTGTGGTGTTTGATTTTCATTCCATTTAATAGTAGTAGTTGTCCTATGATGTCAACATATCTTGGCTTTCCTTACTTTTCCACAACACATTAGATTTGAAAACAGATTTTGAAGTTGCGACGAAATTCAGTAAAACTTTTATTTTGTCTCGTCTAGACTATTGTAACTCTCTTTTAGCAGGCATGAGTCAAGACAAAATTTCCAGACTTCAGATAAATTAGAATAGTGCTGCGAAGGTGAATGGCTCATTCCCTTCCCATTTTGTATTAATTACACTGGTTGCCTCTTCAAGGCAAGAATTGATTACATAATAGCAATACTGTGTTAAAAATAACCATTGATTACATTTTTTTCTGAAAATAACAGCGCTGTTTTATAATTGTTCGGAACTCGTTTATATCTGAGTCGAGGTGGGCAATTAGAATATTTTCTGGCAGCAATTGGACACACAACCTTTTGCCATTAATTTGAATGCAATAACCACTTGACTCCTGTGCCTCCAAATAATGGCAAGAATTGCAACTAGTTTGTAGACCTTTGTTAGTTGACTTGATTTTTTCACTAAGTGAAAAAGGATATCACCTCTACTATCTGAGAACTATTAATTTAAATTTTGTGAATATTGCCATCTAATAATTTTCTTTTCTAAAATTTGTCAAATGTGTGATCCTCAGAATTTCAACAAGATGTTGCTTTCTCAGTGGCGTAAGTATTACACTAATCCCTTAGTAGTCTGATATACAAAGAGGAAATAAAGTAGATCATTTTAGAATTATTACATTAAAAAAAAATTCAGCTTAATTATCTTTGTGAAATCAAAAAGTGAAAGAAATATTATATCAATTACAAATACTAGACTAGTTAAGTTTTGAAATCCACACTTATTGATAAAAAAAGAAATTTAAATTGTATCAATATAGTAACTCTTTCATTGTGAGCTTGAGATAAATGAAGGCAGCTTTTCGGACAATGATTTAATTATGATTGTCAAGATTTCAAATTACTCAGGAGACTAACTTATGTTTAAAAACTATTGCAAGCTCTAAAGATAAATTTGATGTAATTTTCAGGTTTATCAAGGTGTTATCTCTCTGTTGTGACAGACCTGACTACAAGCACAGCTGAAAGTGATGATGGTCTCATCAAGCTGAATAAGTAATGCTTTGAACTTTGAACAATTTTCATATCAACCAAATAAGATAAAAAATATGTTATTCTACTCATCTGTTCAAACAATTTTGATAATTACAGAAAATACACAACCTACTATTTCAGATGCATTGTACAATACATGCCATACAAATGCATGTTTCGTGCAAGTGCATGCATTTCTACACTCTGTTCATGCTTAAACCCAACTGCTCCCGTCTTAGCAATTAAATACCAATGTAATGTGTTGATAGACATCACCATGACCACACATTTCGATAATATAATCTATGGTGATGACATAAGTCAAGAGACCATACGGCTATGACTACTGCTGATGGAGGTGTGAATGAAAAGATTATGTACACATGTATCATGGCACTTGTCGTAATGAGATACAGTGTAAGTGAGTGTCTACACATGTATGGTAGGTAGGTGTGATGTCATAGGTCTAGACACTACAACTGCTGCTGATGGAGAAAAGAATATCATGGCTATTATAATGAGATGAAAGATGATGAGAATGTCCAGACAACTCTGCCTATGCTTCAATTGTGGCAATGCGGATGTCCAGTCTCCTTTGACTTGCAATTGTGTCATTCATTTATGGGACATCACTCTGAAATTGTGACTTTGGGCAAGTGTATGTTTTGCGCAAATGCACACTTGATAGAGGGTTCTCCTGAAGTGCGTGTACTTTAGTGCTTTATGAATTGTAAATTTGTGACCACTGTATGTATAATTTATGAATTTGTTTGTAAATATGATAACGTTGGGGCCAGTGACATATTGAGCTTCATGTGGTGTATGGGACGACTGGAAACAGTCACGTGCCCATTAGGCCAACACCACTCATTGCTCAATGTGGACCAGTCAATAAATGCATCTGAAATTGAAAATGAGCAGATGATTAGCCCATCACACCAAGATGTCTTTGTTTGTTGTTGAACAACAGAAACTAAATTGTTGTTTTCGTATAAAACTTAAAACAATTTACTCTAGCCTTGGTACCTACTCCTAAGAAACAAAAGATTTATAAAATTAAATTGAACATTTTTAATAGGATTCAGGTGTGTAATTCATATTCCTTTTTTGTTCTGTCATGATAGTTACTGGAAAGGTACATTGTAAATTGAGGTGTTTGTTTTTCGTTCTTCTTCATCTTATTATTATTGGTCTCATAATTTTATGTTTTGATCACTTTTCCCAACAGAATTCTTCGGGGTTTAAGTGATGGCATGGAAGATGAAGCGGTAAAAAAATCCCCCTAACCACACTATTGCTGTTGCCACTACTGTTACTATTGCTGCTGTCATCATTGTCACTATTGCTACTGCCATTACTGTCACTATTATTGCCTGCCACCATTACTGTCATTATTGCTGCTGCAATTAATGTCACTATTGCTGCCACATTTACTGTCATTATTTCTGCTGCAGGAGCGCAGTGGCCGAGTGGTTAAGGTTTTCGCCATTAGAACTGAGGGTCGGCTGTTCGATCCCCAGAAGGCACAAAATGTTTTTCTGCACAAAATTGTTCTGAAGCGCGTCGCTGGTGCTCTATCAGGTAGTGTAGTCTTGAATGGGGCGATAAACCAGTGTCAATGTTAGGCATGTTAAAGAACCCAGGGGAAAAAGAGTTGCCAATTCTGGTCGCTGTCCTGGCAAAATTAATTCTACCCATACAGACTGTAGGCTCATCAACTTGATGCAAACCAATTACAGCTAATTAAAGCTATCCTTACAGTGCAATGCGGTACAAAAGGTACTTTGATCAAGAAAAAAAAGAAAGATTTCTGCTGCCAATACTGTCGCTATTTCTGCGGCCATTGCTGTTACTATTGCTGTGAGCCAGTGGTGTAGTGGTTAAATCACTCACATTTGGTTAGAGAGGTCGTGGGTTCGAATTCCAGTGGTGGCACTGGGTTTTTTCCTTTTTCCAGAGTTTTCAAGGCTCAATCCCACACAGTCCTATCACATGCAGACTATAAGTCAGAGGTACCACCCCTTGGATAACCTTCATGTGTGCAAAGGGTGTTAAACTAAAAACTTTAAAACTTTTTATTGCTTCTGTCATTACTATTACTATTTGGACATAGATTATGGTCATGAGAGACATTTGAGATGGACTTTTGAAGGAAGATGACGATGGCAATAGAGGTGCTAAAAGTGATACTTATGATAATAATGTGGTACGATACGATGAACCTGTGTCATGGGCTCAATTGCTTAAAGGTATAGAGATTGATTTATTTACATAATGTAATCCTGGTACTGTCTTAGTCAAATGCTAGTGTATTTTAAAAAGATTCAAACTGCTAGTGCAAGCCCAAGCAACAAACACAACCAAGTCTATCATGTTGCTTTTGGTCAGAAATTTGACCAGAGACTGTATTTGGCTATGCTTTTTGCAATGCACATCTCTATAATGCAGTCATATTGACATTTTTGAATTAGTTATAGTGGACAAAAAAAAATGTGGAAAAACAACTTTTTTGCAACATTCTCGTAGTTAGTTTTTTTTTCATACATCGTTTAAATTGTTTTTTGGAAAATTATGCAAAATTAAACCTTAATCATTTCTCTATCCATACACATTTTTTTCTGGTATATTGGCTTCATAAATGTGCGAATTGTGAGTGATTTTGTAAATGGTTTTATGGTTATTGCATGAATTATTCCCCTTTGCTCAAAAGTCTTGATCACTTGGGAGTCTAAGGGTTAATGTGCTGTTCCATTACTTCATTGCCTCTTACAGGGGGATCTGAAGAAGGATGCTAGTGCGATTAGGATGACTTAAAAAAAACTTATGAAAGTCTCTTTTATCTTTTTCCAGTAATGATGATATATAAACATAATAGACACTCGCAGTCATAACATGAATAATTGTAACTAATACGTTGTTTTTATCATGCAAATGAATTTGTTCTTTTAATGGATTTGTGACCATGTGATATAATATTCTTCAAAGTCTTAACTAGGATCAAGCAGACATAATTCAGAAACATCCAAGAAATGAAAATCCATATTTATTCTTTCAATCTATAGATTGGAACTCCCTCCAGACAACAGAAGTATCACATTAGACAATCCCATCAAGGGAATTAGTTAGACCCACCCATGGTATCTGTCAAACACATCTTGATTACCACCTCTACTACACAATGCTGCGTTTATCTTCAAAAATTAAACTGCTACAATATTATGTGGTTGGATTTGGTTTGCAATGCTGATACTAATACACTAGAGATGGAATTTCAATGATCGAAAAAAATTATCCTTGCTTTTAAACATTTTTATTTTCAAGGCCAGTTGGGAACTTCGTAGCGCTCAAGAGGAGAAGTGTGTTGGCTGTTATTTAGACGTCATGGCTCGATACAGTGATGCATTAAAAGTAAGTTATGCCTACTTTATACAATCTGCTGCCCATTTTTATTTTTGCAGCATTCTCAGTGATCCATCATTTATCTTGGAGACAAAATTCCCATCTAATGCCTATGGTTTATGTGTCTGTGGCACTCCATGACATGACACCTCTTGCAATTAGATCTCTAGAGATACAATAAGCAATGAGGATACTGTTTCATGTACAGCATTGTGACAAATACAATAGCATAGGTATAAGTGTGTTCTCTTCCCACATATTGATCAATGTAATCTATGTTGAGTGTATTGTGAAGAGCATTCAAATCATGGAAATATCAGGCAGATGAAGAAGTGTTGGCATTATGAATCAGTGAATGTCCACTTCATTTTATTTTATTTTTTTCGGTTTTCAATCTATACTCTCCTTTATCACATGTCAGTCATTGTGTAAACAGGTGAAATAAAAATCTATTTCAAAACATATTGTATATTATTTATAAATGACCTCAGGGCGAAAGATAACTCTGGGCTGCAAGTTTTTTAATATGCCAAACAGAAAAAGGATATCATATAAACATTTGCTATTCTTAATACGCAGTAACTCTATTAACAATTATCTGTTATGGTTTATTTATATACTCTCTCTTTTTTTACTCTGTTTATGTACAACAATCTCCGATTTAGGACACTTTTCATCAAAATTGTTATTATTTTCAGGAAATGCATTATCGACGCCTTACTGATTTGACAGAATTCTCAAATTCAGAGAAAGCACTAGAAAAGGCAAAGCCCGCCAAGAAACCAATGGTACACAATTTCTTTAATTTTGAAGCAGCTCAATTTTTAGGTCAAATTTTATTGCATTGATACTGAGTAACATCAATCAATTCCAATGACCATCAAATTGTGGCAGATAGGAAGTTCCACCCTTGTCAATATATATTTACCAATATATCAATATGATATTATGCGGGTATTGTTCTCAGGAAATATTTACAGCTCAAATATTTTTAGGGATCTTTTTACACTTCCCGGATTTTCAAGTTGGTGGGATAAAAATAATTTAGTACTATCAGTGAGGGACAATAAACTGAGATGTTCTGAGATGGAGCAATAGGAGTACATTGATTGCTCAAGGAAAGTACAAAGTGCTGGGGAGGTGGGCAGGCTTGAACCTAAGCCACTGTGCCTCCCTTCAGATGTTCCACGTCGGGTAGGATCACCTGAATGGAGTTTATAAGGCACTGGCTATTTAATGCCTACTCCAGATGATTTTAAGCTGAGAAGTGTTGTCCTCTATAATGTGTTGAAAAGGATGATCAAAGAAAAAGTTTTAATACAATAATAGAGATATATTTACTCACAGGGGAAAGCATTCATGAATGCGTTGTCCTGACATGGGACCAATAGCGAAGGGACAGACCCGGTGCAACATGTTTTTCTTTTAAATTGTCCCTTCTTTATTTATTTTTTCCTTCTTTTTAATCACATAAGCTTACCATCAGAATTAGGTCCATTATCTCTGAAGTGATTTACGCTTGACAGCAGGAACTACATGTCTATACTATATCTTACTCCTACGATGTTGATCTTGTCTTACGCTATTTAGAGAAGAAACGAATACTAACAATGCTACATAGAAAAAGTCCATGAAACCCTTTTGAAATCACTGTGGCAACTGAATATGCTTCACTATGAAGCGGGAAAGTGGGTGTCCGCTCCTGGACCCTTGACTTTAATTGATATCTCTAAAATCAATGGGGAAGAAGATAGATATGAATAGCTCTAATATGTAAGGAATTCTTGTCTAATCAATAACATACCATAATAATAATTGTTACGCAATAATCAAAATACTAACTTGTTGACATAAAATTATTGAATTTGATCTAACCCTTTCTTTTACTCTACGTTGCACTGAACTTTCTTACTGATCAACACGGGTCATCTTATAGTTAGGAACGGACAGGGAAATCAAATTTTAAAAAGAATATAGTCACGCAACCTAATTTTGATTTTTAACTTTAAATTTGTTTCAGGCACAAGAAGCGTTTGACACAGCGAAATCAAATTATGAAAAAGCTACAAGCGAAGGGAAAGATGAGGTAATTGTGTAATACTGAACATATATAGGATCGATGCAGGCCTTGGTCCTGAACATGGTGACTTGGACATGAACACTGAAAATTGAGTATAAGATAATGAAGATAAAAAGAGAATAGCGGCTGCAAATTTGAGCCTCTAGATATATATACCTAGTGTAAATGCCTAAGTTACGCAAAGGTAAAATAATTTGTGGCATTTGGTCTGGCAAGAAAATTTTCTCTCTTTGTCTGACTTGATTTAGATGTAAATGGGTACCATCTACGTGGGTTCATTATTTGCAACAGACCTGTTTCCTATTCACAGAGTAACAGTAACACTTATTTACTGTTTTTTTGCCTGCTTTACACTTTTGATTCTTTCCAGTCCTGTGAGTTATGAGGCTCTCATGAACTTAACAATGATAATAAATCTTTATTTGTTCTCAGTGGCAATTTTAAAAAATAAGATGATTCATAAACAGCAGGTGAGGTAAAAATAGACATGAGATTCCAGTATTTGTATTAGGATTTTATAAACATTATACTCACAACACAAATATATTTTTGAGAAACTACTGCAATGGATTGATGAAGTCTGAATAGATGAGAGACGACTGTACATAGAATCCACTGGTGATGGTACCTTGCTTGCCACAGTCATAAATGTACGACACGTTTTCATAGGACTTTTTTTTTCAACATTTAGAAATAACTGGATGGTTGTAGTCGCATTTAAAAAAAAATTTAAACTTTATTTTTCTGATGGTTGAATTTCTATTTTCTTTCTTTTTCTTTGGACAGATTCAAAGTTTCACACAAATGCGCCTCAAATTTAGTGAAGAAACCTTTTCATCCCACGCTGAAATTCAGATCAAGATTTCACAAGATTTTTATACCCAATTATTTCACACACGCAAAGCTCTTTTAGAAATGCAGCTGTGACGATTGCCGTCATTGCTTAGCTGGCCTGTTTACTTAATTAACAAAACTGTTTTTTCCTTATTTCGAAATATCACTGTTGTTATGAAATCAAAAACCATGGTCAAAACTTTTATTTGATTAAGTAAGCTCTACATGACTTTTTGTTGATTGTTTGCATTCGCAAGGAATGACCCCCCCCCCCCCCCTCTCATTAACCAATCAAAAATATGTGAGTAATTTATTGCAAGTGGAAACAATCCAGTCCCTGCCGACTGTTGAAGACTATGATTTGAGTCAAAGTTGTATTTTTATAGAGAGGCTTTCTGGGATTACAGTCAGTGGGAGGAAAAACACGGGCTATCTAGGTGATAAATATGATTTTTAATAATGTAAAACGTTAACGCAAAGTTTTGATCCATTTTGGACATATTGAAACCTTAAAGTTTTAGTAACAATTTTGATGTAATCAAAGGTTTCAAAATTACATTTTAAAACACTGTTCATGTAGAACGTTCTTGCCAACTATTTTAGTCAAAACAATCTTTTGTTTCGTTTTTCCAAAAATGAGGTCGTTTTGTACCTCACATTTGAAACTAAAAGATGATCACTCATTGTAAGATTGGGTTTATGGACGATGATAAATGTGATGACAGCCTGTGTTTGTACTTGAGCAGTGGTGTGTGCTTGTGCATGATCATGATACCAGCAATTAACATTCCTCATTATTTGTTATGAAGAGCAAACCGTAACTCACATTATCAGAATTTATTATATTATCTGTAAAAAGTCTGTCACGAAATGACATACTATGTTGTTTATCGCACAAAAAAATTGTGCAGAACAAATTCATTTGTCCTCTGTGCATGAGTAATTTTGCGATGTTGTGTAACATTTTCATATATTTTCCAACCATGCTCTTCTAACTTTATAGTTTTGATATGTCTTATTTCTCATACTTCGATGCCCTTAGCTTCCAGAAAGAAAACATCAGCAACCTGCATCTCACATTAGAAGTGCATAGTGATTTTCGAACATTCTGAAATAGTTCCTTTGCTCCGACTGAATGAAAGTTATGGCACTGGACATCAAAAAGGAGACCAAAAATATTTATACAGTGATGCATTCGAATGGAATTTTCTAATTCACAAAAAAAAAAATGCTCAATTTCCATGAATAAAATCCCATTTGCTTTGAAATCGAATATGTTAATCATCAAATAATGTTCTTAACAAACAGCAATAATTGTTTCTATATTACAGTTACTAATTCTGGTCAACTCTTGTAGTTTTCATCAAAGAAAATGGAGGAGATGTGTCTGATGACAAGTACTCAATCTTGATGATGTGGTTTTTTCATCAGGTTCATATGTGATTTAATTATAATGGAGAATTTTTGTTAATGGCTTATATTCCATTGAATAATGTTTCAAGTGTCCACAAATTTTTTCATCTTGTTTCTTGTTTTATACATGGTATACATATATATTTATTTTTACTATTATACCAAAGCCTACACAACTTTCATTACTGTAGTGTGAATGTTTTTTATAAATAAAAGATGTGCATTGTAATTATGCCTAAAACTACCGGAATGTTGAAACTGCAAGCAGTAGTTTCATGCATGTCACCTCATCATTATGGGGTGATATGTAGGCCCCTCCCACATCACTCAGGGTTTGCCGCACCTTGGCGAAGGAAGATGGTAGATGGCATGTAATTGTATTGATGATATGATTTTTAGAGCAGCTTCAAATGTGATTATACACAGTGACTGGCATAAAAATGCAAACATTTTTGATTGTTTTTTCGTGTGTATTGAACACTAAAACTTGCATGGGTGTCTTTTATTGCCGAATTCACCAATTTCAAATCAAGCAATTCAGTCAATGACTGCATGAGCAATGAACAAACAACAGGGGGACTCGCTTGCCTGGCATTAGAGCAATACAAATTACACTTGATCTAATCGTGTAGGGCTAGCCCTCTAAACTCCTCTGTCTTCAAAAGTCTACTTTGTGTAATAATTGATTAATGCTTTTAAAGGATGCCAACTCTTGGCAGTAACAAGCCATTGAGATCCCCCAGAAAGTTGCAGTGGCTTTAGGAGTCCTCAGAATAAATATCGAGCGACGTCCAGCCTTTACCAAAGAACAACAATCATGCAAGACTGCTTAATTTTTGTACCATTATTGGCTAGATAGTTTCCTACCTGCCTCACTTGCTTTACTTCATCCTCTTTATTCCCTAGTAAGATGAGTACATTTTGTTGTGCATACATCTCTATAAAATGCCACATATTGTCGTAACTGTCAAACATGTTCAAACCATAATGTCGATCAAGAAAAAAAATAAAAATGTGCGATTCTTTTGCCTTTCAGTATATAATGCGTGGTTGATAGTGCAGCAATGTGTATATTGAAGCCTCCACCCTTTTCTTCCCCATCTTTTATTGTCTACATGATGTACACTAAATTATTATCATAAGCTTACTACATTGCTTTAGTGTATGCATTTTTTTACCAAAGAAAAAATGCTTGTATGCCACCACAGTGCAATCAATGGTATTTAGATTAATGTATACTCCCTTGTGCCTTAAGATACCAACATTCTAGGAAGTTTTTTCCACTGTACATGTTTGATGCTGTTACATATAAAACTAGTAAGAAATATTTATAAAGGATATTGTTGTCCTTTCCACATGTTTGAATGATTTATTTGTTGATAGTCTCCCCAAAACCCACCAATAAAAAAAATATAGATTCATTTTAAACCCATGCCTATTTCTTATGTAGCCACCACATATATATTGATGTATTTGTGATCATATTAAAGCTGCATTCATAGACACTGATTTTGAAGTTTCCATATTGTTTTAGTTTTAGTTGTTCCCTTAGCCACGAAAAAATGAAACCAAGCATAAAATTGAATGTGCTGGCTCTCTACAGTTTATTAGTAACAAATTTGAGCGAGCCAGTGGTGTAGTGTTTAAGTTTGAGAGATTGAGGTGTCGAAACCCGGTGGTGACACTGGGGTTTTTCCTCAAGGTCTCTGAGTTTCAATCCCACACAGTCCTATCGCAGACGGACTATAAATCGGAGGTGCCGCCTTGTATATAACCTTCATGTGTTGCAAAAGGCGTTAAACGAAAAACTTTGAAAGCTTTGCCTGGATATGTTATAGCAAGGTATGCAGTGATAGCCATCAACTGTCTTTTGCAACTTGTTTGAATTTGAATTTTGTACACTTAATTAAGCATTCATTATTGTTGTTTGAGTGGACTGGAGTGAGTTTGGCAGACTAGCAGCATGTATTATACCTACATGCCACTACCTAAGTTATCATGACCCTTTTAAAAAAGATTTGTAATTTAAAAGATTACTCTTGTATAGCACTCATATCCACGGTGATAGCATGCTCTTGGCACATTCACTTCCCCTACCAACAGCAAACGCATAACACATTGGACAAGACTTGAAACCTGTTACTATTAACTTAGGCAGGTAGGTAGAAGAGAGAGAGAGAGAGAGAGAGAGAGAGAGAGAGAGAGAGAGAGAGAGAGAGAGAGAGAGAGAGAGAGAG
>JAUELH010101937.1:0-12375 GCA_031471375.1 Hermissenda crassicornis | reverse complement strand
AAATAAGTTAAAATCCTTTCAAGGAATCATTTTTGAATAACTAATATAGCCGTTGATGGTAATAACCTCATTTCGATAAAAAACGATATTTTAAGTTTGACTGTCTCTAGCTCAAAACGAACTTTGCCGACTTTTGATCCCTTTCTCCAGGCACACACACATATATATGTATATGGATGATCTATAAGTTAAAAGTGCATCAATCTTTTCAAGTGTATCCCCCCCCCCCTTATTTTTAAGATCCTCCTTGTTTCTCTTCTTCTTCTTTCATGTGATGCCATTTTATCCTGGCAAGAAGCCAGCAAGCCTTTCAAAGTGTCTCCCTTTTCCCCCTGCCAATCATTAAAGCACTCTTACTTTATTCCCCTGAGTGTGTGTTTGTGTGTAGGCTTACACAGCGTGATGAACATTATCCATATCATATTTAATGCAAAAAAAAATATTTCTCACCATTGTCTCCCATAGGCATGATGAATGGGTGATTATTTCAGAATATTAGTATTAGATATGTATACTTATTATTCAATGATCAGAGTATGTTTTCTGTTACCCGAAAGATTTCGATGTTAGTGTTCTTTATGGCCTTGTAAAATTATTTTTCTTATATATCTGCCTGGTCACTTGTAGAACAATTTTTATTTAGTATTTTATGTACAAGCAAGTTGCAGAGTTTGTGGCATTAAAATTATTCATCAACGTTTTTCATTTCAGCCACAAGCAATGTCCCTCTATCCAACTCTGGTGCAACCGGGGTAAATCGAAACAGTCCCAATGGAGACTTTGTTCCCAAGTCCATGAGTGTTGTCGCACAGAACAAGATGGAATCCATCAAGGAGTGGAGCGTCAACACCTTCAAAACCACCAAACAGTTCATCTCTGAAAGATTAGGGAAAGGGTCAAAGACTGTTGACCTCGAGGTGGAGGCCAGTATTGAACAGCTGCGGGACACCCAGCGAAAGTATTCTCACATCCTGCGCTTGGCCCGTGCCATGGCCTCACATTTCTCCAATGTTGTACAGACGCAGAAGGCTCTCGGGGAGGGATTCTCAGAGCTGGCCCAGAAATCGCCAGAGCTTCAGGAGGAATTCATTTATAACTGTGAAACCCAGCGAACTTTGGTCAAGAATGGTGAAATCCTTTTAGGTGAGTAGTGCTGTCATCAGTTTTGACTGAATTTGTGTTCTACTCTCATACTAACCACATACCCTGCCATTTGTTGAGAGAAAAGGGGTGACCTCTATCTAAAAATACCACAGAGACACATGACCCTAGATACCCCTTGGTTCCGGGAAACAGTTACTGCACCCCAAACCTAACCTTTTACCTGTCTCAAACATTAAACAAAATTGTGAATTCCATTATTGCTCTGAAATAGTAAACCTAGGCCGAACAGAAGTATCAAATTTGTGGATGTATTTTCTCTCTGTTATTTTTTTGCCAATTTCACCTTGCTGTACTAAATAGTCTATTTCATGTTTGTCATCAGAAATATTTGGTATAGAATACAAGTTTTTATTGGTACCAAAAACATGACCAATATTATTTATTTTGACTCCCGAGATGATGGAGTGAAGCCACCCCATAGATATAGTCTTTTGAAACCCCTTCATTTAAATTTTTTTTTTTTTTTTTTTTGCGTGAGTATATGAATTAGGTACTAATGTCAGTTTGGAAAATTTAATTGCGATTTTTCTAGAGCACTTGTGAGAATAAAAATTCTGCAAAAGCATGATTGAAAAGATTGTCAATAGGCCATAGTATTTTTATCTATTAACCAACCTCCATCAATAAGGTGCAAATTACTCAGGATGAAAAGTTTGTTCCATTGGCAAAAAGCATTTGGACAAAAAAAATGAAGAAAAATATTGGTCTGGAATCCCTACTATTTATGTGGGGGGAAAAAAAGATATTGATTTAAGAATTTAAATTAACTAGATCTTTTATGCATTAAAGGTGTTACACACATATATACTTCAATAAGTCATGGTTTTTTTCTTTCTTTTTTTTAAGTGTTAACCTTCAATAATTAATATTGTTCACCAACCAGGTGCCCTCAACTTCTTCATTTCATCTGTGAACACTCTGTGTAACAAGACGATGGAAGACACTTTGATGACTGTCAAACACTATGAAAATGCAAGGTACAGTGGGGCTTACAATAGTTAGTGGGACCAAACACTTTGGAAAGTGATAGTTGCATGGAAAAGAACAATAGCAACGTCACAATCAAAGTGACGTGTGTCTATTTATGGCAGGGCGAGCCAGTGGTGTAGTGGTTAAGTCACTCGCATTTGGTTCGAGAGATCGAGGCTTTTAATCCCGGTGGTGACAGGTAGATGTAAATAATTTCTTATCTTTTGGGGGGGGGGAGGGGGGTTTTCAACCTTTAAAAAATTGGTTATTGTCCAGTAAAGGAAAGAATGCGCCTGCAACTTTGATGAGATTGGGAAAAAGGATCAGAATTTCAGAATTAAAATTGTATGGAGTTTGACCAAGAATCCAAAACCAACACTGTACCATTTCCCACTCAAGATCAAGATTGATCAATGAAACGGTGAGAGTTTGTCAGCTTGCATTTATTGTTACAATTTTAATTCTTATTCACCTTTTTTTTTTGTCATTCAGGTTAGAGTATGATGCTTATCGTTCAGACTTTGAGGCGGTTCAGACAGGCCCTAGGGAACAAGCCACTCAAGCTAAGTTGGGAGACAGCAAGAGGAAATTTGATGAACACAAAACCAAATTTGAACGCTTAAGGGGAGATGTTCAAATCAAACTTCGGTTTTTGGAAGAAAACAAAGTAAGCATTAAGTAATCTATGTCTCTTGACTAGAAAATGTCTTCTTGTCCGTGTCAAATGATTAGGTGGTGATTTGGTCACATCTACCGGGTGGTAGTGGGAGGCAGGGTGGTCAAGGCAGGGTGGTCAAGGCAGGACACACTTGTGGCCCCTAGGACACACTATACTTGCTGCAGTATTTCATATTTCTCCTTGGGCCAGACAATGTACTCCCATTGCCTCACCCCGCCCAGGTGTAAGTGGGTACAGTGCAAGTGAACATGTTCCTACACTGATAGATTTTTTCCCACTGAAATCACTTTACTCAAGTGCACTCTCCAACTGCCCCTGTCTAGTGATGCAATACACTGATGGAGGTGGGAATCAAAAGAACATTACAGCTCTTATCGTAATGAGATGGAGCGTGATAAGAAGTGTCCAGGCCACGAAACACAGGGACACAGGTGTGAAGTGGGGACCATCTATCGAGTCTCAATGTAGTGACCAGCTTGAGGGGGGTGGGATGGGATATGCATGTCCAGCCGACCTGTGATTGCATCATTCACTCAGTCAGTCACTATCATCACACCTCCCACTTACCGTTGTTAACTTCTTGTCAGACTTTGATTTGGTATTTTTTTTTTTTTTCATGAGGTAATTTCAGCCGTCAAATTATTGATTTTCTGTCCGCGTGATTGATTGTCAATTGGTGTTTATGCTGGAATACCGTTTCTATCTAAAACTAAAATTGAAAGCGGGGCCATGTGTTGCCTATTGAGAGACGGGTTATCATGCTGGCCAGGGGGCTTCACTACCAGCCAGGGATAACAGTCAGTAGTCAGTAACATTGTGACTGCGCAAGTGCACGGTGGGAAATGTACTTTTCGATAGATCAGCATCCCATCCGGATGGTGACATCCACTAAATGTGAATTGCCCGCTTCGTGTTATAGAAATGGCAATAAGCTTGCGGCTGTTAATGGTCCATTTTTGGTGACTTTTCAGGTGAAAGTGATGCACAAGCAGCTCCTCCTGTTCCACAACGCCATCTCTGCGTACTTCAGTGGGAACGCAGCATCTCTGGAGGCTACTCTCAAGCAGTTCAACATCCAGTTGAAGCGGCCCAATGCAGAGAAACCGTCTTGGATAGAGTCATGATTCAGGCCTTAAAACACCAACCTACAGATCAGCGCTGTTTTCACATCATCAAACACAATACACACATTTATGGGGGGGAAAACCAACCATTTTAATCATCTATCTCTTTTTGACCATATAATGGGATTAGCATACCACAGAGAGAGTATTGGGTTCTTTTGTTTGTTTCTTTTTGGGTTTTTTTAAATTCCTAATTTGGTATCAAATTGTCATATCCCACACACTCTGCATTCGCAAGATCTGAGAAATACCACTTAATGCAAAGCGTTTTATGGTACAGGTTTTAAAAGGAAGGGTGTTGTGAAATTGACAGTTGTCAAGAGATGCCTGTGTGCTGAAAGGCTGAAAGTGCAATAACGGTGACACAAATAAATGCGTCCACTATTACTATTTCTTTGGGGGGGGGGGGGTTCTTGAGAATTTTCTTCTTATCGATATTTTTCTCTTTTGGATCATGCTGAAAGTTATTGTTAATGTGGGCTAAAAAATTGATGAAGAAATTAAGCATGATTGGCCATGTCATTCCTGACTCAGACTTAGACTTACTATAGCATTGACACAACTATGCATTATACATTATACTGTATGTCGTCACTCACTGTTTGACTATTTGGGCCAGGTGGAGCATTACAGACATTGGTACCGTGAAATGAAGATGGGATAGAATCTTGCTAGCTCTCACTTGAGGATTGGGATGTTTGATGAGATTTCATGCTATAGATTATTATTTACATCTTCTTTGTTATCTTCTTTTGTTGGCACAGTATTGCTAAAAGTTTTCTTGTAGCCAACCTTATACCAAGAATGTTACCTGCCACACAAACCCACCCACCAGGAAACGGTACCCTTCTAGGGCCTTGGTAACCGGGAGGTCAAGATGTCAAAACACTGTTCGCACTGTTCCTGGGTCTGGCAGAGTTACCAAGACTGTGTCACCTGTCACGTTTCTGCAGTCCAATCGTTGATGGACAATAAGTTTGGGTTGAAAAGGTCGTTATAGTACTCTCATAATGTGATGATTTTTCAAATCTTTCAAAAAAAAGGATCTGTTTTGTGTGTCAGCTTGCTGTGTGACAAAACCACTTTTTTTTTTTTTTTGGGCCAGAAATGGAAATTCCTGTGCTCCTGCGACAGTGTAAAGCAGTATTTCATTTTTCATTGTATTTTATTTCGCCTGTGCATGGTTTTCCTGCAGATTTCACTTTAATTTAAAAGAGGGACCAAATCTTCGAAAATCTTTCTTCCCCCCCCACGCCCGACTCCAAGCTGATACATGACCATTGCCTTTGATACCGTTGTCTATTGGATGGTTTTGGTGGGGTGTTCTGATGTTCTAATCAAGCTCCCACAGTAGTTTTCACTGTTGTCAGTATTTCGTCCATCTCCTGAAGAAGCTGACAACACCGGATTCGTAGAGGAGATGTGAATCATAAAACAGCATTGTCTCTGTGTCTGTTTCTGTTTCTGTTTTCATCTATCGTTCAAATTCAAGGGCGCTTATGTATATTTTCCCTATTTCTGAATTCTTAAGAAATATTTTGAAGGTGACTGCATGTTGTGTAATGAATCTTTCGCTTTTCAATCTCAGGTTGTGAAAAATATGGATCATTGTTGTAGCATTAAGCTGTTTGTTCGATTCTTTGCCCTTTTGTATGACAAAAAAAATTTAATGTTTGATCACCATTTGGCACATTTTTTTTGGGGGGGGGGGGGGATAATTGGTTTGATGGCTATTTGGTCAGAATGGGATTTGCCAATGGTATTTTAATTTCATTGATGATAGAAACATGCACACGGAGCGAGTAAGAATGGAGTCACGGGCAATTATTTGTTGTTTTTGTCAATTGGTAATAGTAATAACATCTTTTATTCTGACCATTTCCCCCAGAAAGCTGGGCTAGCTGAATGTATTCCAACTAGACTAGCGATCTGTACTGAGTAGTCGACTGGACCAGTCTTGCCAGTTCTCTATCCTACCGCTACTGGCATCAATTTATCATCTAATCTCCCTTACTTTAAAAACTGAGATTGTGATTCTAATTGGATGAGTTCTTATATATATTTGAAATTGTTCATCATTCATGTTGCTGTCCTCATGTATAGGAGTTGTTGATTGATTAGCATTATTCAAAATGTTTTACTCTCCATTTTTCTTGTTTATTATTATAGTATTGTAGGTGTCAAAGAACTTTGGGCCATATTTCTGTTTTGATATGTTTTGATAACTGTATTATTATTGTTTTGAATAAGTTAGAATCACAGAGATTTTGGTGTATTACTCTCACAGTTTTCCTGTTAGCTCCCTTTTAGTTTTTGTATAGATTCATAAAGCCACCAGATTAATGGGTATCGTCACTTTACTGATTCACACTATAGTGTTATTCAATAACATTTCCCTACAGTTTATGATGTGTGTTCACGTCAACAGGTTCATTTACATATGTGTACAAAATGAAGGTTCAAGATCTCTCCATGTTTTTTCAACGACAACAACCAACAATGACACGTTTATTATATGTCTGTGATTCTTACCGCAATCACAGTGTACAGTTACAGCTTTACACTATTTCACTGGGATTATGATAACGATGATGATGATGTTGTTGTATGTTGTATTTTGTCCCTTCTGTGGGGAGAATCACGCTCTCACCTCAGTAGTGATCATCCAATTAATCACATGACAATGGTCTGAGCCGTCCAGTTAAATGTTCATCCCTGCGACATGTTGACAGAAGCCTGTGAGTCATAGTATTAGTATGACTAAGTTTGCGTCAACGCATTCTCTAACTATGTGGCCGAAATAGTCGGATAACAAACCAACGGCGATTTCCATGAGATAAAATTCTTGGGTTGGACTATCAATGGAAATGACAATCACTTATTAACACCCACCCCCCCCCCCCCCCCCCCTCCTTTTTCTGTCAGGCAGTGACATGAACATTTGCATTTTCATCAGTTTGTTGGAGCTTGCATGCATGTTTTCCTTTGCAAAGACTGCCTATCTCCTCATTATCTGAATTTATTCTATCACCTTTGGTTCAAACAACTGAAACTGTTACCGGTCACATGTAACAAACGTTTTGCCAGTGTGACAAATGAACACAATATATTGATATATATAATATGTATATATGATATATTGTATAATTGATTCATTTGTGTAGCTCTCCAATACTACAGTGACTGGTCTACGGAAATCGTTAATGAAGACAATAAGTCAGGTGTCTGCTGGTGGATGACAAAACAAAACAAAATTGAGCAAAAAAAATAGAAACGAAAAGTTGTTTAGAAACAAAAATGTCCTTCCCTCAATCGCATACTGTAACAGTTGTTGATGATGTTCTTGTCTGGCTCATAAGAACACAATGATATCATTGTGGTTATGTGATTATTAAGCGTCTAGAGCGGTCATTGGATGGGATTGGGCGCTATAGAAATGTATTTCATTGTTATTATTATTAAAGCAATGATGAATTTTAAATCTTTCTCTTTTTTTTTGGTTTGTTTGTTTGTACATTACGATTACGATGTTGGAGTGCTCACATTTTGCATTTTGTAAACTGAATTAGGCAGTTTGATCATTTCTATTATTACCTAATATATCGGATGAGTCATTTTACATTGTGGCAAAGTCCCATGCCCTGTAACATATTACTTCAAAGCATCACAAATGTTTATGTATTTGTTGAATCTAGTCTAGAGCTTGTATTCCATATCAGAATATTCTGCAACTAAAACTGAAATGAATGATGGAAAGGATAATGATAACGACCTGATGACATTTTCTTTTCTTTATACACAGAGATTAATTTTATGACCTGAATGCATTTGTTTATTTTGACATCATCATCATCATCATCATCATCATCATCATCATCATCATCATCATTATTATTATTATTATTAATAGCAATCGACATATTATATAGTTTTATACTGGCTAGTACATTTTTTTAATTATTATAATTATAGTTCTACTGTTGCCTCCCCAGAGAAAACTTGTGTTGTAGGTAAACCAGAACATCCGACAGTGTCACTGATCTTTTCTATTGTATCCGTTTGATTTCCTCCATAAGTTGTTGTGTGCATTGATTACCTTTTGATTCATTCCTCGCCACAACATTCTCACCAATTGGCTCCTTGCAGTCGGAATAGGATCTGTTGACTTTTCTTTGAATTGTAATTAATTAGAACTTCATCAAACTTTGTATGTAACTTCTCATTTTTCAACTTTTTTTACCCTCCGTTTGATTGTGCAATCTGTTAAAAATTAAAATGATTACCGAATCTTGTAAATTATATATATGCATATTAATATTATTATTGCGATGATTATAAATGATGGGATTAAGGGACTTTTCTATATTTAAATTATTTTTTCTGTTTCTTCTTTTCCATGGTAGTGTGAGTGTTTGTTTGTGTCTGTTGGTGAGAGCTGTTGGCATGTGCCTCTGGTAGGGTCTACTTCTTTTCATTCTGTCAACTAGCCTTATCATCTTACGAACTATATCAATCCCAGCACTACATGACCAAGAAATTGTCTGTGTGTGTCTAATGTAATGTAATGATACAATGTGTGCAGGTGTTTTTGAGAGCACCTCTGGTAGGGTCTACTTCTGTTTCATCTTTTACCCTGATAGGGCCTACTTCTGTTTCATCTTTCCACTAACCCTATCGCCGTCTTACCATTTCCCAGCTTTGTATGAGCTATATTGTGTCGATGTGCTCTCTATCAACAAACAAAGAAATACAGTGTGTGTGTGTGTGTGGTTTTTTTCTGTATGCAAGCTGTGTTGAAGATAGGGTGAATTTGAATGCATTTCTTACTCCTGTTGGTTCAGCTTTTATAAAGGTGTGTATTTGAATTCTCTGTGCATTCAGGAGAGTGGGCAGTAGAAAGTGTGCTTTCCTATAACGGTCCCCACCATAATCTTGATCTTGGTTTTTTATTTGATTTTGCTGTGATGTGAAAAAGAAAATGTCCCCTTTATTGTTTCAACATTTCATTTTCTTTTCAAATATGCCACTGCATTATTCAGTTCTTGCTTTGACAATGATTGTAATGTTAATGATTGTGATGATTGTGATGAATATGCCAACGTTTGGTTGGGGAGAGAGTTGACTGATTGACCAGGAATTCCTGAAATAAAACGTTTAAAAGGATGAATGGACCAAAGTTTCATGTGTTGTTGAGGCACAGTCACACAGTACAGGCAGCTTTCTGTTGTCAGGGGTTCAGTTTTTTTTTAATAAAGCAAAAGCACTAGCAATGGGAGGAATAACGATATTGACTAGAATCATGTAAGTCAAAGTGGACAATTTTTGTTGCACTTGCAATCTACAATTACAGTTTTAAAGTTTGAAAACAAAAGACTAAAATGATGCATTAATCATGCTTAGTGCTATTTTTCAGTTGTTGTTTTTTTGTCTCGGATTGAAATTAAAAGAATCAGAAAGAGTAAAAATGTTCATCAGTGTTTTGGTTTCCCAAGTCAAAGGAGAAACAAAGAGTAATAAGGGCAGGACAGTGGTCCCACCTGCCAACCAAGATGTGGTGGTGGTTGTCATTGTCATTGTAAACGTAGTAAGTACTGTCTCAGTATCATTAGGGACAGATCAAACTGCCAAGTAGTATCAAAGGGTGCTATACGGTATACATAGTATTAGTAGTATTTGTTATTATTATTAATCATTTGGACTGGTTGGTTGATTGTTCTCTCATCACATGATTTATGTTGTTTCAATTTCTCTACTTTATGTATGCATTAGTATGATGTCTATATCTGTGTGGAATTGGAATGGTTCAAAAGGACTCGTTGGTTTCATATTGTATTAGTCAGCAAGAAGAAATTGGGTGCATTTTGCATGTTATAAGTTATAGTCTTGTCTTGGTGAATTGAGGCTGTACCTACGTATTTGTCTGTAGACAGAATGAGTTGGGATGGTTACCACTGTAATAACCGCTGTGTTTCAATGTTGTCTTGGTGAATGGAGGCTGTACCTACGTATTTGTCTGTAGACAGAATGAGTTGGGATGGTTACCACTGTAATAACCGCTGTGTTTCAATGTTAGACAGCCGTCATCCATTGTTGATGTATTGTCATCCACGGGAAAGGAATGGCGGGAATCTCTCAATGCAATTTTAAATTTATTCCTAATTTCCCATCCAAGGTGTGAGAAGATCAAGACAGCCCAGCTGATTATGTTAGCTGATTATGTTAGCTGATTATGTTGTCCTTCGTTTGATTTGTACCATAATACCACCACTACTACTGGCACTGGCCCCCCAATTTTACTTCCTCGTTTTGTATGTAGCAGTAGAATTATTATTATTTTCTTCTAATTCCTTTGTTTTTGTTTATTTTGTTTTGTTTCTTCGGTTTTACTCTTACTTCTACACATTAGATGTGCATAGTGAGTGAGATGATTAGAACATTGGCAATGATGTTATCCTCTCACTCTCACTCTCACAAAGGGGAGCAACCACTGCTGGTTTTGTCAGATGTTATGTTTGACAGTTTAGGGAAAGCAAGGTTACTCTGTAACTGTAACTGTGACTGTATGATGACGTAATGTTATATTATAATTATAGTGATTCAACACCACCAACCAGGATGATGACATCACCGTGGCTTAATTAATGCTCATTGGCGTCTGTCAAATCCAATCATTGTTTTTCTAATGGGATTAGTAGTGCAAGCTCCCTGGATGTTGTGATCTATCTATCTATCTATCATAGTGTAATTTATATTATATGTACCTATATTCAAAGCCAAATTTTCTATTATATTTATTTCAAAAGTTTTATGTTTCAAAGTTTCTGCAGAGTGTAAAATTAAAATGTGGGCTGTTGCTATAGAGTCTCCGACATTGATCGACTCTATCAACTGACCCTGACTGTCATCGTAATCTTACTCTTACTTTTTGACAGCACTATCTGTCATCGTAATCTTACTTTTTGACAGTGCTAGTATGACATGACCTACAGTCTGTCGTTGTACTTTCTTTCAACAAACAAACAAAACTGTGAAATCCCCTTTGAAATTGAAAGAACGTGAAGAGTGCTGCACCAGTACCACCACCACACTCTTAGTCATACTCACTCTCTTCATGAAACTTGAAAAACTGAGACGATGACGCTGCATATCTGTGATTTAAAAACATCAAATTTCTATTCTGTTGGTCAGTTAGTGCCGACTACTACCTATTTTATTGATTTGCTTGTGTCATATCTTATTATTAGTTCCCTCTTTTGTTTGGTATGATTATTATTACAATTATAAGTTTACTAATAATAATAGGACGGAGTTTCCTTTACGGCCAGTTTGTTCCTTTTTTCCCCTTTTTTTATGTAACAGCAGAGATGGATCCAGCCGATGATATAAATACAACAATAATATGCTACATCACGTGATGAGTTGTCTTGTTTTTGTCAAGTATGACTAGCTACATGTGGCGGGTGGTTGGCGGGTGCCTTTCGTCTGGTGGTAGGGTCTAATTCATGTCATCTTACTATATTTTTACTATTTCACAGCACTGTATGACCTATAATGTGGCGATGTTCTCTCTTTAACAAACAAACAAACGAAAATTATGACTTTGATTACCTGGCATCTGTTGTGATTGTGAGCGAGGTTGCCATGCCAACACAAAGCAAACACCAGATTCAGCCCTGACTGACTGGCAGTAACCCGGTAGTCTGAAGAATCAAAAGGTGCCGGTTGTTGGTGGGTCTACTTCTGTTTGAACTTTCTATGTTTTACTTCTACTTAATCCTTTCATCTGGGTGGTTGGAGGGCGCCTCTTGTACTTGTTAGGGTCTTCTTCTGTCAATTATGTAACTAAGCGTATCATCTTACTATGATGACCTATGATATTGTGTCAATTTTCTGTTTTCCAACAAACAAACAAACAAACAAACCAAAGGACCTGAAGCGCGTTGCAAACCAGTGGTGTAGTGGTTACGTCGCTCGCATTTGGTTCTAGACTAGAGGTTGAGGGTCCGAATCCGGATGGTGACACTAGTTTGTTTTTTTCTTTGAACCAGACGGACTATAAATCGGAGCTGTCGCCTTTTAAATAACCTTCATACTTCATGTGTTGTAAAGGGCGTTAAACTAAAAACTTTGAGATGGATTTGGTATAGTTGGAGGTCCCGTCCTTAAAATGACCTCAAAGTGTTGGAAAGAGCGTCAAACAACTCCCTTTTGAGCTTTAGAATTTGCATCAACACTAACCAACCGTGATAATAATAATAATAAAAATAATGTACACTTATATTGCGCAACGCAATCCTCTTGGGAGAGAGGCTCTGGGCGAATTACAGCTACTACTACTATGGAAAAAAACAAAACATTCGTACCCCCGCCCCTCTCACACACATCTGCACATATAACAACAAGTGCACGCACCCACTCCAAAATTAAATGAATAAATAA
>JAUELH010100831.1:0-12379 GCA_031471375.1 Hermissenda crassicornis | reverse complement strand
GAGAGAGAGAGAGAGAGAGAGAGAGAGAGAGAGAGAGAGAGAGAGAGAAAAAGGGTTTTTTGCATTACTACACAGGAAGGTTATCCAAAGGCGACATCTCATACAGTTTGTATGTGATAGGACTGAGCCTTTAAAACTGAATAGTATTGAGAGAGAAAAAACCCACAACCTCTCAAACCAAAGAAGAGTGACTTAACCACAACACCAGCTTGCCCTTGGAAATAGTAAGATGACAAGATAAATTAAAAGATGAAACAGAAACGGACACAACCACCTGCAGAGTAACTTTTTGAAAGTGAGCACATCAACACAATAGAGATCATGTGGACAAATCTGTTGCAGTGTGTCACTCGCCCTGGGCTGTGTACTCTTCACCATCACACTGCACAGTAGTCTGCCATTTATCAATTGTGTAGTAGATTGACATTAACGTCAAATTTGTTTTAAAAGAGCCGACATCGACACAATACACGTCATACAGTGTTGGGAAAAAGTAAAAGGACAGATGCATTCCACCCACCCGCATACACATTCGATAATTGCACAGCTTTCCATTAGGATCAATAAATCAAAAACAAAGGATACTCATTAGGAATGAATGCTTGCATGGTGTTGAAATCATTTTGTCCAAAACATCATCAACAAATACCACAGAGCACACACAAACACAAGCAAATGTAAAAAAGGTAAGAAAGAAAATAGAAAAACAGTAACACCACACTACATCCATTGGATATTTTACCCGCTGCATTTTGGAGGGAGGGGGGACCCCGCTGTCATCTGATTCACTGTCACTGGTGCTGATTTGGTCCACTGACGTCTTCACTGCCCCTGCAACACAATCAGTCACAATTGGTTGGTGATAAGAATAGCATCCACACAATTAGGTCAGAGTATACTGGAAAACAGATAACACTACACGACTTGCAACACGCTCGTGGTCAAATATGAAGGAAAGATGGAAATGATTTGAAAAAGTTTGGTTGTTAGAGCACATTGACACAAATGACTTCATACAGTGTTGGGAAATAGTAAGATGACAGGGTTAGCTAAAAGACTAACCAAAGAAAGACCAACAGAAGTACAATGAGTACATCTTACCTGTTTGGTCAAGAGAGCAAATTAAGACAAACTATCTAATACAATGTGAGGAAATTAATAGCAAGATAATAAGGAAGACCAGACAGAAGTAAGCCTTACCTGATGCACCCTCCAACCACTCACATTTTTAATATGAAATAATAAAAAGGACAATGTGGAATTAGACAGACGATTTACACAAAAAATATCATCTGTCACAAAAAGGCACAATCACACTAAATTAAATAATATCCATGATACCCCAAACTATGCATCGTGATCCCCACCCAGGATTTTCTACTGCCCTTTATGTACAAAAGTACTGTTTGTCTCGATAGCAAGTGACCCCGATTGATTCAGTCCCACAATGCACTAAATGGGGGATGGCCATTGACTTGGTAGGGGCCCTGGCAGGTCTGCACTATATTGGTCCAGTTCCCCCTGAGCCCCCAACCCTTCCCAAAGAAAAAGGGAGTCTTGATAGAAGACAAAGAAAAGAGTAGGAAGAGTTTTTTTGGACAGCTGGGAGGAGCACGCCATGTGGGCGTAATTTGAGGTTTAACACAAATTTCAAATTATTGCTGTGTTGTGGGGGGGGGGGGGGTGGAGAGAGTGACAGAGAGAGAGAGAGAGAGAATATGTCAGCATTAACGTCATAATGCAGTGCTGGGAAATGGTAAGATGACAAGTTAAGAGGTGACGATTGCTTTCTTTAAAAAAAAAAGGTCAAACATTGAAGAAGACCGCATAAATCCTCCCCAATAATTTATATCTAGTCACATTACATTTAATAAGCACCAAGAAAGACAAAACAGAGGGGGAGACAGTGTAAAGACTGCCAAATTGAGACGACTTACTTCTTGGTACAGCAACGGCTGCTGCACTTGCCATTTTCCTGCGATGCATCTCCTCAGCCTGAAAGGCTTGCCATTGATTTCGAGTCAAAATGGACGACAAATACAGAACCTAAAGAATTGTATTAAAAAAACAACAACCACACAAACAATTAATAAATTGAATTGAAAAATAAATAATCTTTGAATGTTGTTGCATTGATTACGCTTGTTATACATTCATGGTCACACAGTTCTAGAAAATAGTAAGATGATGGAATTTTTAAATGGGAATGAACAGAAGTAATCCTACCAAGATTATGACAATCATCTAAAACTGAAACCAGGAAGAAACTGTTCTCAAAGTTCAAAGTTTTTAGTTTAACGCCCTTTGCAACACATGAAGGTTATTTAAAAGGCGGCACCTCCGATTTAAAGTCTGTCTGCGATAGGACTGTATGGGATGAGCCTTGTAAACTCAGAGATCTTAAGAAAAAAAACCAGTGTCACCACCTGGATTCGAACCCTCAATCTCTTGAACCAAATACGAGTGATTTAACCACTACACCACTGGCTTGCCCCAGGAAGAAACTGTCATCATCTAGCCACTCACCCAAGGCAAAACCAACCAAAAGCCTGGCAACTTACTGATTCATTGTAATTGGCAGGATCCAGCTTTTCAATGAGGTGACGAAGGTGACGATTCTGTTCAGGCTCAACTGATTTAATGAGAGGCAACAACACTTCATACACTTGCTTTCCACAATGCTTGAGCTGGAGAAAATGAACACAAATACACAATAATTTCAAAATTACGGGGAGAGAGAGAGAGAGAGAGAGAGAGAGAGAGAGAGAGAGAGAGATTCAGAGGGTTGTATTGCTGTCAGGAAATCTAATTTAGTTTGGTTTACTTACAGAAAGAACATAAACACAATACAGGTCATAGAGTTCTGGTAAACAGAAGTATACCCTACAAGAGGCACTCTCCAACCACCCACCAGAGAAACGAAAAACACAACAGTTCTATTGATAAATGACAGCAAATAATCGATGCAATGAATGCTTAAAATTGTAAAATCTCTGCTATAAAACCCAGCAATAAATCAAAGGGATCCAATCTACTTGGACACTTTAATTTTTTGCCACAACTGACCTGAGCAGCGACCCATATACAGTCTAGATGCTGGTTGGTAATACGACCCTCAGATCCCAGAAAGTTGAGGATTATTTGACTCTGCTTGATGATCTGGAGAGGAAGTAATTGAATATTTTAATGACTTAAGAAAAAAGCAAACAAAATAACACAAAAAAAAAAACAGCCCCCAAAAAACCAGCAATCCAACCTCAAACATTTAAAATGAACGATTGATTTCATAATAATCTCCATATTTTGGTCAAAATAAGTGAAGTTCTGACATTCAGTCACACAATGTATACATAACCAGTACAAGAACGTGTAACACTGTAATACTTGTAAATAGTATGTAACAATTACCTCGATATGTAAATTAGGACCAAATATCTGTTCTACTATTCGATTCTCTAGCAACCATGATGCCATCTGCACACCAAACCTGGAAACAAAAAAACAAACAAGAAAAAAGGGTAAAAACAAATTATGTATTGGAAGTGGAATAAATTTGATATGAGTACAATAAATAGCAACATCTATGTGGCTTACCCTAAAAAATTTGCTATCTGCTATTCATAAAACAATAAAGGTATCTTGATGCAGTAGAATCATCACTGTTCACCTTAAATTTCAAAGACATAAGCTAGTCTGTATCAAGTAATGGAGTGTTTCCATTAATCTTGTGAACATTTTTTTGCTCAATACATTACTGGGCCGTTAGTATTCAAAGAGGTTTGAATACAATCAAACAAACACGATGATGATTATAATTGATAGTAAAAGCTGAATAAAAATGACTTTCTTATACATTTTTTGGGGGGTATTCAGCTTCAAAACAGATGGCAGAAGGTTAAAAAGATTTCACGGTTGGTTTTATTAAAAATCTAACCATAAAGTTGGCAAGTGCCTCTCATTTAGTCTGCTTCTATTCCCCCAGCTTTTTATTTTTCTGTGACACAATCTAAATACTTGTATATTGATGCTCTTTACAATAAAAAATATACAAATTGAACAACAAGAAAAAAAAAATCAGGACTAAGAGAAGACAGGACAGATAGTTTTGAACCAACAGCATCACCATCAGTACACCAAATCTGCATCATAAAAGCTCCATATCAGTTAGGCTCTTGTAAACTGTGAGATCACCCAAGTATAAAGTAAAAGGTAAAGATGACACTTATGTAGTGCTCATACCCACAGTGATACAATGTTCAGGTGGTTTTCAATGAAAAATTCACTCCTCCCAGTAAACAGCAAAAAGGGCAGATCGGACAAGATCTGAAGCATGTTAGACCCATATATATAATTTATTCAGATGAAGAAAATGCTGTCTTAATCGGCTTCATACTCATTTACTCCTGAGTCAAGTATGGATAAACGCAGCAATGGTTTTTGCTTCAAAATAAAATGGGAGGGAAAATGCTTAAGGAAGATATGGATAAGAAAGGAGAAAAAGAAAAGAAAATTTCAGTTAGTCCAATCCTCAATACTGCACACTGAGTGCCAGGGTTATATTTGTAAGTTGTCAAGATTAATGTTAAATTCAAAATAAATCTGATATGTGCAAAGATAGTGGATAAAATGGTGTGTAATTCCTCTGAGTAGCACATGTGAGTACAGTTATCAATGCAAGTCAGCGAAGGGGAAAAATGTGCTTAAAAGAATATGATATTACCGGCATGCGCTCAACACAAATTCCTGTGAGCTATAAAATTTCAAAGGAAAATAATACATGGAGAAAAAAAGCAATACAAAATATGCAATGGTACTAATGGTACAAGGCAATTAAAAATCTTAAAAGTGCTTAAATCGTCATTATAAATGGTCCATATCAGATAAATTCTTGAAAACTGTGTGAGACTACCAAAGAAATAAGGAAAAAGTAAAGATGACACTCTTCACAGTGAATAAATGTTCATGATGCTTTACAATGACAAATTCTGGTCGTTATGACAGCGAAGAACACAAACAAAACAAGAACTGGAAGTCATTTGACGAGCAGTAAAAGTCTCCACCACCAGGCAGCCAACTTGCTTTTGTTATCTGCACTTATATCAATGGCTAATTAGAGTTACAGATTAAAACAAGACATAGAAACCAAATGTCTTGCTTCATGAGCCGGTTATCTATAATTGACTACGCACACACACACTGCATACCTTTCCACATCCTCCATGGATTCATTGTTGAGGTTGTCATTGTAAGCATTGATCATCAGCTGCCATTGAAGGAATACAGAAGGGAAAGATCAAAACAAAATAACATTGCTGTCTCCTTACACACTACCCAACCTTGTAATGCACACCCAATGCCCACACAATAAGACCAATCAGATATCAACAGGTGTTGCGCTTGACAGGGAACTCAGTTGTGATTTCTACATCATTATTTTCAGTCTTTCTTCTTTCTATCCTCAAAATATTTTTCAAATTCAGTAGTATAAACAAACTACTTTGATTAAATTGAGCATCTGTCTTAATTAATGATAGTTATTTTTGAGGCTAGATTGAGAAACGTTCAATTCATGAACACCAGGCCAATCTGTACATATAATTTGGTATCCTTGTAAATGCCGCTTTGTGATCTATGCATACAGTACAAATTTGGATAATAATACAAAATAGCTATGATGCTACTGTGGTTTGAACATCTAAATAAATCGCCGAACTCGCCTGATAAAAACGAACACCGAGATCGGTGGCGCAGGTAGCTCGTTCGCGGTAGCCACGCTCCAAAACTAAAAATCCACCACAAGTTAGTTGATGTGCACCTCAGCCATCCATTTACTAATTTGTTATCAATTTGAACATCATCAATTTCTTTGAATTGTAAACATTGCCATCCTCCACATGGTTTCACTTCTATTTTCCCCATTAGCCCAATTCCTTAGACTTTGTCCTCCTCCTCCTCTCCCCATAAACGACCAAGGATCATATGTCTTTGTGTAACAATATCAATGAGAAATTGTTTTGTTCCAATCTGTAAAAATATTTCCTCACCCCTGACTTTATCTTTCAATGATATTTTAACAACCTACTGAGTAATTCTCTTTTCACATTCTTGGTTAAATTTCCGTGATTCAGACCCATACAGGAGAACAAACCATATGTACATCTTTGTAATGTACAATTTGACACACGTTTCTTTTAATTATTATGAAAATAAGGTAGTTGAAACTATTCCTTGACAGTCTACTTCTTCTTTTGATTATTAAAATTTTTTTTTCCATTATCCTAGATAAATAAAAATTAACTCCTTGACTTATGTTATGTTACATTTGGTATATATAAATATAGATATAAATATATAAAAGTTTTCTCAACACTCTACAATCCCTCTTCTTCGCGGCACATAGCGCATTGTCCATACAGGAAGTAAACATAATCTATTTTAGATCACTCGTACACACAAAACAATACAAGAAGTTCATATATCATTGATATCTTAAAAACAAAGAAAAATAAGAATTAAAAGAAAGAGTCTCATATCAGTATAAAGAACATTACTTACACTTATTTGATGGATGCTTCCAAGTCGAATGGTCAAAGTGGTGCTTGTGAAACATTTGTATACCAGAGACATGGCATCCTTATCAAACGTGATCTGGGTGTCAAGCGGTTCTTTAATGGCCGACCACATAAAGTCCATGGTATTGTGAGCTGCTCGCATGTCTGATTCTGACAACGTACACATGTAACGGATGATGGGGAGACGAAGTTTCAGGATGCACGACATTACAGTTGGTGTATTGATCCAACGTCGCATCTGAAACAACACAAAATAGTGAAAGAAAGGTACACATACAGATGTAAAGATGGACTAAAGAATGATATTGCATTAGAAATTAGTCATTGTAACGAGTAAAATATACTAATTCCTCCACTCACATGGGTCAAAATAGTGATGAGAGAATGTACAAATGTTAACGGCAGGTTTTTGCTGTTAGCTTTTTGAAAGCACTGGTTCATGGCACCAATTCCATTGCTATCGATGAAGAAACACACATTACGAAGGAGCAAAACTGGGGAGTCGATGTCCTGAAAAAAAGGAAGAGAAAAAATGATTCAACATGGAGCAATACAAAATAAGGCTTATTCACACGTTCCTTGGCCATTATAGTTGTACAAAGCACATTCATAACATCTTTGGACCGCAAAACAATATATACTAAAGTACTTAAGACAAGCTACAGACCTAATGCATCCTACATATTCAAACCCCCCCCCCCCCCCCATTTTTTCATAATTTATCAGAAACAAATAAAATAATATAAACTTACATTTATTTCACAATAACTGTGTAAAGCAGTCGTCTCAGCTGATGACAGGTCCTGAGGGATTAAGAGTTAATTAGAAATAAAGATAAAAATATAATTTTCAATGCTTCGTTTCTATTTTTTTGAAAGTATCAAAATCACAGTCTGGGCAGATGGGAATCTTTAAAAACAATTCTTTCTTTATAAAATTTCCTTTTTGTACCACATTGCAGTGTAAGTATAGCTTTAATAAGTTGTAATTGCTTTACATCAAGATTTAAGAGAAGCAGGTGATGAGCCCACTGTCTTGAAGGAACAATAACTTGTTTCACAAAAGTAATGGAGAAAAGGATGTTGGTTAACACTTTGATTGCTGAACCCTAATATCTTGAATTCAGTAACGATAATCATAGCGTTCACCAAAAAGAAGAAAATATTTTAAAAATAGGATTTCAGATAGGCTTTTCAGGCTATTAATCAAGGCTACTTTGAATTAACACCTCTCATCTTAAACCCTTCCAAAAACACACTTGTTTACCACTCACATGCATGATTTACACTTAGTAATGATGAAGATTAAGAGAGGTTGAAATGGAGTGTTCAAACAAGACACTTGACAGTTCTTAAATGATACAATGAGTGTGTGTCATAAATGACGTGTGTCTAATTGCAAAACAGCATGAGAGCGGATAATGACGTTGGTTCTATTGTAAAATGCCCTGATCTGAGCACTTTAAACATTCCAATAATTTCAACAAACACTTGTTTCTGATAAGGGTTTTCAGATAAGGCATTCTGAAATGTAATTTTATGTCCCACCACTCTCTTATATCACAAAGTCTTACCTCCATATTGTGGGCTATCATCATCTTGTAAGCAAAATAAACCAGGAAATTTGATTGGAATATTTGATGTAGAAAGTCTATGAGTCGTCTCAAATCTTCCACACTCCAGTCGTACCAAATACTGTCAACATCAACTGGGATGCATTCCTCATTGTGCTCATCAATATTTACATTGTCATCTGTCGCTGATTCACTGTTTCTTCTGAATCCTTTTTCATCTGAGGATGACACTGACAAACTGCGACCTGATTTAGCCTCATCCTCCTCAGCTTTGGCCTTGATCTTAGCTGGTAGAATATCTGGTAGGCACTGCATCAGCTCCATCCCCATGTTCAGTATCACTTGGACTACATTTGTGACTTTGTCGAAATTCTTAAAATCTTTGTACACACACAGGCACTTCCTAAAGAAATAAAAAAATAATTAAGTAATGAGTAATGAGTAATAAAAACCTCAAATGTGTATATTTGCATGAAAAAATTCAGCCCAAAATTAAAATTAAGAAAAAAGCCTTTGCCTTTTGTTTACAAAGCCAACAAAAGACTATTCCTGATTCAGGAATTTTCTGAACATAGTCCCATTTTAGATCACCATTGCCATTATTGCAGTCCCTTTCGTACAGCCAATACCGTCTAGCTAATCTAGACTAGACCTTCTACTTTTACATAACACAATTTGTGTTTGGTTGTGACTTTCAATCAATTTCAGGTCACAATTACGATCTAGCTACAAACACTTAGCAAACAAAAAGTGATAGCAGTCTAACGGGTCAAATCATAGAGAAAATACCTACAGACTCAATTTCAAAGCGAAACACAATAAAAAACACTAACCAAAAAAAATGTGGTGCCATTTATTATTATTAATACGACATTCATGGAAAGAAGGAGAAACTCTCAACTGTCACCCTGAATAAGCTACTCAATGAAATGGATTAGAGAAGACAAAGTAAAGAACAACATCAAAATCAAACTGAACACATCTCTCGTTAAATCAGTACTCCTATACAACTGTGGCACGTGGGCCCTGACCCGAAGTGAAGAATTAGACAGATTTCATCGGAAGCAACTAAAAAGGGTCCTAATTGTTTACTACCCCATAAAAATAAGCAACAAAGAGCTGTATGAAAGGTGCAAAGAAAGACCACTCTCTATCCAAATCTTAGAGGCAAGATGGCGACTTTTTGGACACATCCTTAGAAGGGATGAAATATCAGCATACAAAGCAATGACAGTATTCTATATATATACCATCTGGACATAACAAATACAAAGGACGACCACCCACAACGGTTTACACGGTGCTGAACAGAGATCTCAAACGCCTCCAAAACCAAGAACTGAGACCAAAGGAAGACCGTATGTCCCTAACATCTAGAGCAGACGACCGTGACATGTGGAGAGAACTCACTAAGGAAATAAGAGAAGCAACTGAGGCGTCCCAATCATATGATTAGGAGGCGAAATGCACTAAACACAACAACAACAGTAACCAAGTGACAGAGTGAATCAATGTTTGTAGCGCAGTTTTGCAGTTGCCATTGTGAAAAACCTCTATATTTGTTGCAAAATTGTCCAGTACATTAATTTCTCATATTTCTAATCCTCCGCCGAACATTTTATTTGTCCGACATTCTTTTTTTATACTACTATTCGTATCATTTCAGGGCCATAGAACGCTGAGTCATTCTTCTCTCAAACGCAAGACACGAGAGGGAACAAACACCACACACTGTTGGTTGGGCGAGTCGAGAGAATGTATAGCCACTGGCGGCACAACCAGAGACCTATAATAAATCACTGAGCACAGCTGTCACAAACTTTTAAGGCCTCATCAACTTTGCAGACAAAGAGAAAATTATGGGAAAGTTTCATCACAGCGCTTCGTCGATAATGAAAAGTAGAAAGGATATATAAAGACGTCTAGTAATTAGGAGATACTCCTGTCATTTCATAACTGAAGTTATGTTTTCTATGATTGATTATATGACTAATCTTGCCTGTTGTTTGAAGCGCCTGCATACTTGATGAATGTCTCCACTTCAAGTCTGGTCAATTGGGATGGTCCACCAGACACATGCCGAGAATGATCTGAAACATGAGAGAGAGTTGACATTACTATTGATTACACCATAGACTAGACCAAACGCTTTCAATAAAACGTAAAATCTCAGTCATTAACAGTACCAGTGGTCATTTTTCAAATAAATGTGCGAACATGATTCAAGCAAACAGGCAGGTGTGAATATATCATGTTAGCACTGTCACTCATCTTCATCTAAATTAAAGGAGGTCTCTCACCTATCTGAGACAGAGTTTCATTTCGGGAGTTCAGTTCAACCCCTGAGTTTGTTCTGTTCACTTTACTTTGTTGTGTAAAAGTCAAAAGGAGTGAACTTTTTAAATTTATTCACTAATGATAAATTTTGACATTCAATGTTGTTTCTTCGAATTCAGATGACAGAGTAGAGGTTTCAAGAGCAATAAGGTGACGTGTAAATTGTGCCATCACCAGTTCAGGTTCAGGCCTAGGAAAGATGAAATTGGTACTTCAACATATTTATTTAAATTTTAAGTAGTGTACACAGTACAAGTACAATATTAATATAATATAAAATAAACTATAACCAACATGCGTATTATGAGCACTAAAATACTAATTAATAATACATATTGCTGATTGCTCTTTCTTTCACACTACACTACTAATACTAACTTGTTCTTATTCTCTTTCTTTCTTATTAAATGATCTTATCCTTAGTCTAATTTTTTTTGGTCCTTGCCTTAGTTTTATCAGTTATGACTGTCTCAGTGTCTGTCAGTGTCATTCTGCATCATTTCATTGTCTCTTCTTCTTGCCTAGTGAGGTTGAGATTGAGACTGACTACTGACTGGAAACTGAGACTGAGAGGAGAAACATCTTCATTCACTTCTTTAGACTTTGGGGTTAGGCATTGCATTGCAAAAGGCATAAGCATAATAATGCCTGTGGGGTGGATATATATTGTACCACTTTAAGTCAGAAGGTTTTTTTTGTTGATAATTGTGATGGTGACAGTTAACCACTACACATTACTATAGTACTACTAACTAGTCTACTACTACTACTACTACTACTATCTACTACTCTACTACTATTAGCTAGTTCGACTTCACTTTGTCACTTACTTTGTGTGTACAAGTACACAACTCAAATTACTACTTACTTCACTACGATTAGCTAGATAGTCTCGAAAAATAATGGATCAACAGACATAACATTTACTTACGATTGTTTATGAGAAGCAGTATTTCACTGCACTGGTCACACATATTGACGATATTATCTGTGTAATTTTACATCAACAATATAGACTATCTACATGACTGTGGATGTTAGTTTGTACACAAAAGTCTTTATTTTCTTTTGCTGCTCTTCTGAAACTCATCACACAACGCATGCGCAAAACCCGGAAACAAAACTTTTTGAAGTGAGCCCGAGCTAATTGAGGTAAGACTACCCTACAAACTTTGCGGGACCGTCGTAATTTGAGATTCCCTTCCCCAAAAAGTCGTTGCCGTTTTTACTATTTCATCTTCGTTCTTGTTTGATGGCCTGCTTACCTGTTGGTTGATTTATAATCCTTTACTAAGGTTCATTTGACTTTCCAATAGGATTTTCCCCCCTTTCAGCTTATGATCTTTTATCACCCTTGGATGTTTTCCGTCACATCGTAGTTTATGCCTTGGAAGAAGAATATTATTCCAAGGTTTATGCACCCTCTGTCACCGATATTGAGACACTCACGACTAGAATCAGACAATAATATGTTGCCCATGAAATGGTGCGTGTATCACGTACATGGGTTGATTTTTAAAAAAGAGACTGGAATTGCAGGGTGCCTTCGTGAAGATTCAATGAAAGTCTATGATAAATACACATTCATATAATATGTGTTGATACTTTTGTGCATTTTTTCCTTCTTTTTTCGAGTCCTGTTTTCACTGCTTAAACCATTCTTTATCAGGGGGAAACTCAGGTGGACACCCTGTATCATTTATCGCAACAGTTTCAACCGTGAAACCGAAAACTACGGTAATCATTTTCTGAGCATGAGCGATAACTGGAATAATAAAATAGCGTGGAGCACAATCACAATAGTTCATCTCCTCCTCCTCTTGTAATTGCTTTGCATCAAGATTTAAGAGAAGCAGGTGATGAGCCCACTGTCTCTATCTCTCTGTCTCTATGGGTA
>JAUELH010099719.1:271-10826 GCA_031471375.1 Hermissenda crassicornis | reverse complement strand
TGTATCATATCATTTTCCCCATACATTTCACTGTACCATATCATTTTCCCCATACATTTCACTGTATCATATAATTGTTTCAACAAATGTCATAGTATCACACCATTGCTTCCACACATTTTACAGTATCATACCATTTTTTTTTCATCCACCTCATAAATATTCCTCATTTCAAGCATATCTTCCAAATTACAAAAGCACTTCCTATCAAATACATTCCTCATACAGCCCACCCTAACAGAAAGATACATTCTCTCTACAAAGGTGACAAGTTTTAATTTGATCTTTCTAATATACTACACCCTCACAGAAAGAAGCATTCTCTCTACAGACTTGATTAGTTTAACTTGATCTCTATGTTCATCCTTGATTTGTATACAATTTGGATAAGGCGAGATCAGTAAGACTGAAAAACATCACTCAGTTGGATTCTAAAACCTATACCTATCAAGTGCCACCTTTGCTAACTTGCAAAGCATTTATGACAGCTATGCGTTACTCAGTCTCTCCGTTCATACATTCAAATCTTAACATCACAGACTAGTTCTCAAATACCAGTGATCGTTTACAAATAACTCAAATGAACATGACATTATTATAGATATTTTTACCACATAATGAAAATGACAATAAAAGGGATTATGTCACAGTGATGGAACAAGAGAGTACTTTGATGGAACAAGAGAGTACTTTGATGGAACAAGAGAGTACTTTGATAGAACAAGAGAGTACTTTGATGGAACAAGAGAGTACTTTGTCTCATTTGTCATTATTCATCCTCTCTACTTATAGCTATAAAAAGAATGTACAGCTTTTAACCGTTACAAGCATGCTAATAGACTGCCAACTTTTGGAGAAAATAAATAAATCGGGACACCTTGTTCCCAACTTCCAAAAACCTGTCAATTAGAAAGTGCACATATTGTGATCAAATACATTTGTGAAGCCAAAGAGGCAATTCCGTCCTTCAGAAATTCATAATATCACAAATTCATGTGTTTATTTACCTCAAATTTCAAATTTTCAAGAAGAAAAAAAAATGGAAACTGATAATGGAACAGTGCTGTTCCAAATGGGACAACTTTACACATAACTCTTACCCACGCAATATCTATATCAGTATTGTTTGTTGTAGATTTTTTTGTTTGATCATTGACACAATATAGCTCATGTAATGCAGGATAATGGTAAGATGACAAAATTGGTGAAAAAAAATCCTTTCTGGTATTCCCAATAGATTCACATATAGCTTTGATACTGTCTTGTTCCATGACAGTGACAACAACATTCATTGTTGTTTACCACATTATCCAAATAAAAAAAAAAACACCAAAAAACAAAAACACAAAAATTGATAAACGCATTCCTTAAAACAATCATCAAAATGACAGAAAGAGGAACCAATTTTGGGGTTTAGGCATCATTGCATTCCAACTCAAATCAAGTGGCAGAGAATAGCGGCTGATGGTGGCATCAAAGTACCAAGAATAAAACGTTTTCAAATAAAAGTGTTGTGGTTAAACAAAACAATTTAAGATAATATAAGTGTTGTGTTTCATTATTTGCAGTCAGACTATTCTGTATTCAAATAAATACCAATGTCGGCAAAGCTCATGACCACGACTGTTACCACTACCACCAGGCTCAATGTTTGTGTGCAGTACAATCCAAGTGCTTACAAACACACAGCCCCTTCATGTAGTAAATCATTGACCTTGTCTCTGACTTGTTCATTGAATAAGAGCGCCACATGGACACAGCATACATAGGTCGTGTAAGCTGGCTACAAATATTTTGAAACCTATTACATATTTCCCAGGAAAAAAAAATTAAAATCAAATTAGCTAGAGATGGAAAGATGTGCTAAATGACAATACAAAAACCTTGACTTCACATCTAGCAATTCGTGGCATGAACATTGCACAACTAAAATCTTTCATTCAGATCTTTTCAGGTATAATTATCTCAACATTTCATTAAGTTTGCCGACAAAATTTTATCATTTTGATTAGTCTTTCATTGAAAGATAAATATACTGAATTTCCCACGTTTTCTTTTCCAACAAAAGGAGAGGTAAAAAAGAACAACCCAAGAAGACAAGATTCATTTTTAGTCACACTAAATCGATCACATAATATTATATTAAACATTTTTTATTTTTCTTTGAATATATTATAATATGATAGTCATCCTTCCCACATTTTGGCAAGTCACAGTATCTATCTCGAGTAGTAGACACGATAGTACAGAGTTTTTGACCGCCATAAAGAATAGGAGTTGTCAAACTTGAGGAGGTAAACACCCTGGCCGGGGTAGGTGTGGCTGCCACAGTACACCTCTTCGTGGCAGTCGCGTCTGTACACAGGAATGATTTCGTCTGTAGGGGGCCGATTGTCCACTTTCTTGGATCCACCTTTCTCTACATCTTCTGCTTTACCATCTATAAAAAAAAAAGAAAGAAATAAAAAGAGAAACAATAATGATTTAATTCATCCCCTGGACAGGAATATCCTGTTCCCGTGATCAAATACATACTAAACAACACATTTGCATTGTACCATTAGATTACTTTCAGCCGGGTATCAAATTGAGTCATGACCTAACATGCTTCCAGACTCCCTCTTACAACTTAATGTTCCCAATAGAGGGACTAATTCTCTTAGAATTAGAGGGACTAATTTTCTTAGAATTAGCACTAGTCAAGATAATGAAAACCAGAAGTATCACTATGTTGTGTGTCAAGATACAAAATAGGCATCTACTGTCACATGTAAAAAAAAAAAAAAGTTCTTGCACAGGAGTTTAGCCTCAATCGCTTTAATTTTTTTCGGAAATAAATGATTAGTGACACCAAAACAAAACAACCGGCGACGCCGTGACTCAAACTGACAAGTGGGATTTTAGAGCATCACGGCAGGACATTTTTTTCCTGATAAAAAAAGCAGGAGAATTCCACCAAAAAGCGAAAGTTGGCAGGTCTGTATTTTTGTAAACTGAAAAATATCATTTCTGAGCAAATCTGAATTTCTGTCATTTAAGCCTCTGCTGGTTTTAAATGTAATTACTTATTTAATAATGGAAGAATATTAAGTTAATCTTATCTTAAACAAACCACAAAATGCGGGTGTTACATTGCCACCTCAAGGCCACAGTACTGTTACTGTCATACTAACCTGCGGGTTTGGTCTCCTCCTCCTCATCCTCCTCGTCACTGGACTCGCTGACATGCACACTGACTGTGTTAGACTGCGCAATGGTCCACTCAAAGTACACACCAAATCCAATGTCGTAGTAGTCGGTGGCAAACTCCCAGAACAGACAGCTACCGTCTTCGTGGGTTGGAACTCTCACCTGGAGATAGAGATTGTCCATACTTCACAAATAGGAATATCCATTTGGATACAGTAATAAATAGTTGAGAATAATCCCAGTTAAATACAGTATATTTGATACTTGTGTAACTTAATAATACTGATCAAGTTCTAAATGTCACTTTTTATGTTAATACAAATGTTGCAGTTTAAAAGCAACTACTGCCTAAAACTAGAATGTCAATTTAACTATTATCTGTTAAATGCTTAAAAAGAATTATCTTTAAGTAATAATTAAATTATGGTTTTCAAAAGTTTCTTGAAAAGAACTAGAACTTCCTGACAAAGCCATCCATTTTTAATTCAGAAATGGGCTGATTTAACAATTTAGCAAAAAAAAAAAGAAGAGAAAAGATAAAATAAAAAGAAAATTCGTACCAAGCTAAATTTGAAGAGGAAAATAAATGCAATTTGGATGTTTTGTTGATACATGAGATAATGCATGCAAGAATGAGACTCCAACCTAGTCTTAATAATCAACCAACACAACATGGAAAAGCTTATCATTTCTATCAAATTCACAACACACATATGTTTTTTTGACTATAGGATATTATACCATTGACAATTTTGACAAAGTATACAACACAAATATTCCTATTATTAACTATCAAAGCAATATCTAACACGGTGAATTTTTTTTTTTTAATATACAAATATACACATAATGATATAAATAATATTGCAAGAATGTTTTCATGTTAAAAAATATAAATATCACAACATTGTTTTGTTTCTCATACTCCATCGATAGACCATGACTTCAGTTCAGCACCAAACCTTTCCCCCCAACCCCCTTTCCCCCCAACACTTACTGTGACAGTCTCCCCCGAGCCTATTTTTATTTTGGATTCCTTATCACTTTTCAGGGATTCCTTGAACTCTTGAATGTCTTTCCGTGACCATATGGAAGCTGCTGCTAACGGAACTAGTCGTCAGTGCAACACAGGGATGGGATGGGATGTCCAAAGGTCATTCAGTACATCAACACAGAGTGTATCGTCATCAACACATAGCATGTGCACACACACACACACAAGGTCAAGGCCGGTGCATGACACAGAGAGTAGAAGGATGGGAGAGAGGAGGTGGAGGAAGTGGAAACGACATCAAATTATTGTTTAAACATCAAGCACACAACATCCTACTCTAAAGAGATACGAATAAGGAAATAGGAAGGCCAGAATTATCAAAGTTGTTTCTCTATTGAAAGAAAATAGCATATGATTAGTGTTTACGTCTTGGTTAGATTCTTATTAACTTATCAGCAAATATGTGGGTCTGTGTTCTTGTAACTTTCAATGCAAGAAGGAAAAAACAAAAAACAAATCAGACATCTATAGCACTAAGATTGAAAGACTCTCAACTTTTGAATTTTGTGGAAGGAAAACCATCAAGATGATACCATCAAGATAATGATGACTGAACAGGATAATTGCATTGTTTGTTTTTTACATCATGTATATTCAACATAAAGCACACAACATTTTCCCTAGACAGTGAGAAAACAAGAAAGTCAAAAGTCATAGATAGATGATATGAAATTAAACGACAATAGAAAAGATTACAACCAAAAAACAAAATCAAAACAAACAACATAAATAGAACAAAATCATTTAGTTTTAGACTTAAATAACATTTTGCAGTAAAATTAGAAGACGACAGAATAGAATATTAAAGGGTGCTCAAAGGTGCAATTGTATTCGGTATAATTCAAAATCAGATATAATAATTTCACACTACAAGGTATAATCTCGATCTATTACTATGAAACTAGATATAATATGTGGAGGGAAAAATAAGTTAAAACATTCAACAAATATCTATTATGGAACAGTTCTTCTTTTCCTTTCGTAATGAAAAACATAATAACCAATTTAGCCTTTGATTTGACTAAACATCTGCCCATGAATCAAAATAAAATTGGTTGGAAAATAACATACTTTCTACCATCACATTAAGTAAAGGAGGTAAAAATGTGGAGAAGTGAACTAATGGGTACAATCAAATTGTCTGATTGGATATGCTAGGGGTCTTTGCATGTTGTGATTACCGTTGACACTCAATCTATGACAGTCAATTGTATCCTGACACAACAAAGGCTACTACACTCTACCCACACATCCACCAATGCATTTTCCAGTCAGCATAGACACATCATAGAACCTAGTACTCCAAGCAATTCAATACTCTCCTAGCCTAGCATGACAGAAACACCCGACTGAGGTGAAAAAAGTGGGTAGAAAGGTGATGACGGGAAAAAAATAACAATCAAAGCAAAGTTCTGACTTTAATAAACCGACAACGAAACACGGCAGGAAATGACGAGGTAGGCACGTAGCCTCACCGTGGCAGTGGCCAGAGAACTGATACGAATGACATTCTCTTTACAATTCCTTAACCCGTCTTTGAATGTCTTGAGGTCTTTCCTGGTCCACATAGAGGCAGGGATGGAGTTTGGCAAACGAGCTATCACCCCTGAGGGAGTGACAAGATTAAAGTTCTAATGTGCGATGGTCAACGTCCTTTTCAACAGATTATGGTTATTCAAAAGAACGGACTCTGAAGTTAGGGTTTACCTCCGATAAGACTGTGAAAATGGGAAAGATTAATGCAGACTGATGAAAAGGTTGAAGGCAGGTACCTTAATTCCCTGATGTCCCGGTAATGAAGCGAGTATTACCAGTGCAGTATGCACTCGCCAAGGGACAAGATTGGTGAATGACCTATCATTTCTATGCACAGATTCCGTTTGTTTGTTTGTTGTTAGAGCACACATCAACTCGATAGTTCATGTAGTGCTGGGAAATTGTGAGATGATAGATTAAGTTAAATAGTTGAACAGAAAAGTGGATTCATCCAGATTCTCTTTCCAATGATTGACCTATGAGTGACCAAAATATTCCAAGTTTGAACATGGCTGGTCTCAATGTGGAATAATGAATGGTGCTGTCCGATTTTAAGATTGATTCCCCTGTTCAAAAACATAATTTGGAAGAAACTTGCTCACATGCACTTTGTCAAAAGAGCTTTTGAATGTGACAAACTAAAAAATCAACTTTTTTAAAAATAAAAGAAGATCAAAAAAATAAATGAACTGAGAAACATCCCTTATCAACCATTCAATGGTTGTTGCCATATGATTTCAATACTCATCCAATCCTAATAATAAAATTCCTCAAATTTTGACATGGTACAATCTAAAATTCACATCTACATATATACACAATACATACATGATACCCACACACACACACAAATCAACACACACACTCACCTTCATCATCTGGTCCCAGCGGTACGGGAGACCCAAATGCAGCCGCTGCATTATCACCATTGGTTAGAGCAACTACATTGGGCACATCCCCATTGGGAGTTGCCCCCTCTGTCTGTGACTGTTGCTGTTGCTGCTGCTGCTGTTGTTGTTGCTGCTGCAGCATTTGTTGTTGGTAAACCTGTTGCATGTACTGTTGGAAGTGTTGGTCTTGGAGTTGTTTTATCAAGTCGTCTTGCTGGAAATGGAAAACATCATTGCAATCAACAACCATTTCCTCTCCATTAAATAGAAAGAAAAATGATTTGGGACAATAATAAAGCAATGACACCTCTAAATAGTTCTCAGGAAAACATTTGACATGCATTCAAATGGAAAGTTGCGAGAGATACAGATGTTAGGCAGCTCTGCCCAGTTGTGCTTTGATTATCATCCAACTAGACAAACCATCCCTTAACGTCTTCACCAATCCGAAACAAAAACAGACTTCATGTGTCCCTAACTCATTATTTCACTAATGACGGCAGGTATTGTCACTGCATTGTCACATGCTGGAGTCAATGCAATAATTACCACCAAGCCCAGTTGTGTAATTGGCCTAAAATCAATCAGAAGCATACTTCATAATTTGGCTGACATATACAGGATAATATTGAATCAAAACCCCACAGTGTTATTTTCTTCTGTTTTTTTTTTTAATTTAGCATTTATAATGAGAAAATTACTCCCCATGTAAATGTCAATGAAGTAATCAGATGAGGAATCTTGAGGTTAGTGTTATAGCATGGTGATTAGTACAGTGTGAGATTACAGACATGTCATCCTACACTATACACCTCTCATTTGCCTAGCTCATTTATTTTGTTATTGTAAAAGAAGATGCTGGCAAGTAATATACCATACAATCATGGTGCTTGGGGGACAGTATCATTTTATTTTCTGTTTGAAACAAAGCACATCAACTTATATTGTAAGTCATGATAACAAAAAAAGAGTGGACAAAAAAGACTACCATTATGTCCATCATCAACAACCCTTTGTTTGTTATAAAAACCAATCCATCTACACACCAAGTCGGTCATGTAGTGCTTAGACATAGTAAGATGAGAGGAATAGTTTAAACATGATACTAATGTAGACCCTAGTTGAAGAGGCACCTTCAACCTTCTGACAACCACAAAAGATAGCATGAACGAATTCCTTCGCTGTCCCCCGGCTTCTACTACTACTAGTAGGCTTGCCGTAATGATACATGGCGCCCTCCTCCCACTTTCATCTCCATCACTCATATCATAACATAATGTCACAGAGCTAAAGTTGTTGATTGATATAAACACATTGAATATGACGTGGTAATGACAATGTACTCAATAAGTGCCATGCATTATAAAACAATTAAGGTTATTTATTTGGTAGGTCAAGTTGGTAGACTGCTCAATCGTTGACTTCAATTGATAATGCTAAGCATATCATATGGTCCAATTTGAGCTGAGTAACAAGACATATATGGTCTGACAATATGTTGGTGACACAATAAGCCGTTTGAGCATTCAATGTGAATAAAAGCATCAACCCAAATGGTCATCTAGAACAGGTTCAAAATAGAAAGACGGCAAGTTTGGTGGCAAGATTGAACAGAAGCAGTAGATCCAACCAGAGATGTTAGCCAACCACACACCGAAAAGATAATTTGATGAGAAAACAAACAAACAAACCATTTCTGTGTTGTTGGGGCACTGCTGTTCGGCATACTGTCTGAACTGGAGGGTGGTCTGTTGGTTCAAGGCTGCTCGGATCTGTAATCTGAAACCATTGACAAAACCCATCGTAAAAGCAGTCTCATTTTCCTTTGCACGCAAATCGCATTACAATTATTTTATAATCAGTACAATGAAAAACAACTCGAGTATTGAAATAAAGAATAGAAATAAAGGACATTCACACGGGCAGTTCTGACAACTGGAAATCAATTGCAGCTATTTATAGCTACTGTCATGATGGCAAGGGACTGCACTGTGATAGCAAATGAATGGCAAAGTAAGGTATCTCCCATTTACACCTTGATGCAAAGGGAATACCATGTCAATGTTCCAAATTAGAATTCCATAGAGATTATCTAAAGGGCTAAACCTTAAATTCCTTGTCTTGTCTACAGTAGGACAGAGTTGACCCTTGAAATCTAAGGAGTGAGAAAATATCTCAAACTTTTTCATTAGGATTAAAATCCATGACCTATCAAACCAAAGCACACTGGCTTGCCCACTACATCACTGGTTCACCTAATACTGCAGTTTGCCCAAAGGACAATATTGAGTACCACAGCAAGATTTGGATTTGTATCATCCAGGTCATGGTGCTATCAGCAAAACCTTCTTGTTATGGAATGAGTCAATGACAAGAAAGATATACATCATTACTTACTATAAAAACAAATACTGTCATAAATAGACAAAGTAAAATAAGATAAATTTAAAATATGTGAATACAAAAAGACCATCACAATATGGCATGTAAACATTTTGACAGTAATTAATAAAAGTAAAGAGAACCTCTAGCAATTTGCCAAAAATACTCACTCCTGTTGCAATTGTTTTTGTTTCTCAGCTTCCTGTAACTTCTTAGTTTCTTCTTCCGCTAATCTCTTCTCCTCCTCTTCTTCTGCTTTCTTCTTTTCTTCCTGTTCTTCTTTCCTGTTAAAAAATATTCATATTTTGAAAAGATGTTAGTGTCAACAGATAGTTTCAGCAGTGACCAGTTGTGTTAAAAGCATAAGCATTCCACTTCTCAAGTTTCAATTATCATTACTTTCTAGTGAAACTACAATAAAGGGAAATTCCTCCAATAATCTGTGATCAACATTTTCTTTCAAATACACAGGTTTTAGATCCTATTACGGTATGTAGCTTTGAATATTTCCTTACTGCAATGCGGTACAAAAAGGAATTTGATAAAGAAAGAAAGCTTTGAATATTTCCTGAGCGATGCTTTTTTGCTAATACAATTTTTTAATAATTTATCACTTCTGAAAAAGCAGACAATAGTCTAATTCAGAAAATTCAAGAACGTCTTAACATCACCATAACTATCACAGTTCAAATTTAAATTGTTTATTTCTTAGGTTACAAGCCAATAACAATAACATCCCAAAGAAAATAAATGTATGTTGTATAGTAACTGTATAGTAGAGGCATCATCCACTCACAATTTCCTCTCAGCCTCCTCCTTTTCTGTTTTGTGTGCCTCTACGTGAGGCTCAAACAAGGAGCAAGAGTCAGACATCTGTTTCACAAACTCTGACATGGCTGTTTCCTTGGACATATCACCTAAAGTCTGCCAAGCTTGTCTGGAAAGGACCAAAATAAAATATCATGGTTAGATTTCAATATAAATGCATGTTTGCTTAAACCATTATGATTGTTTTGATTGTTTAAAGAGAGGACAGTGGCAAAATTATAATAAAAGTTGTACAATGCTGGGGAAAGAGTAAGATGATAGAATACGTTAAAAAGAATGAATGAACTTCACTAGAGGCACAGACCAACGGCAGTGACTCACTGTGATTTGAGTTTAAATTTGGAAATGGCTTTTATAGAATGCCACTCCCAATACAGTCAATATCAAAGAGTGTTCATTCTTAGCCTCTGGGGAGACTTCAAACACAATCCAAATATCATATGGTGAACTTGCAGCAAGGCGTCTCCCGCACTACCTTGTGTCAAAGAGTGTATTGACATATTGACATTTACCATCTTTCAGTTAAGCAACAGTGATAGGATTACTTAAAAGTTTAAATAGAAAGAAAAAAAACCACCACTGAGAGGCACCTTTCAACCTCCATCATATCTTAATGAGGGCCAATCTGACATAAACCCACTACGCAAGGGAGTGTATGGCGGGGGGGGGGGGGGGG
>JAUELH010097507.1:0-12412 GCA_031471375.1 Hermissenda crassicornis | reverse complement strand
CCCCCCCCCCCCCCCCCCCCCCCCCAATTGTTTATTGGTCAATTAAAAAACAGTGCAATAAAAATTTGTTCTATTCTTCTCGTCTGAAATAATGGCCTAAAAAACTAAGCATCTTATCTTATACTCATACATAGCACTTCTTCATGTCATCATTATAATTATGAATAAAAATGATGGCAGATTATTCTCATCAAGCATATATGTAGTTGACTGCTGAGGCTAAATTGATGGCAGAAATGGATCCATTAATTTCATGGAGAAGTGAGTATAAAAATATGATTACATGTGCAAAAAAACAAAAAACCTAAAAGACATATTATATATACATACATGTTTGTGTCATGCCATTGTCAACATAAAAACAATACATACATATTGAAAGGAGGGAAGTATCATGTACATGTGTGCGCCCCAAAAAAAAAGAACCCTGAAACATGTGTCAATTTAACGCCAACTTTTATTACGGCAAATAAATCTATGGACGTCATAACTTGAACAGAATCTGCTTATTATCTATGAGACGTATTATCACTTTTATTTCTAACTATAAATTCAACAATGAAGATTCTTTTGACAACAAAAACAAAACAAAAAAAAGACCATACCTAAATGAAGATCAACAAAAATTTAGATAATCATTTCTGCCAATTGAGATTGTCTGGACCATACTTTCTTTCGCCGATACTATTATCATAATTGAAAGATTTTATTTTTTTTTATTGAGAGCACATCAACGCAGTTAGTTCATATGTAGTGAACTTCAATGTCAGATGTAAATATCTAAAAAAGTGAAAATATTATTTTGAATCTGAACACTTTAAACTTGCATATTATGCACTTTCAACATCCCATGGAGAAAAACAATTCGATTCTTATAAGAGGTGAACTTTTTTTCCCCCGACAACTCCCTCTTCTTCCCTCTCATATAAAATCCAATAACCTATTATCATAACAAATTATCACAATCCAATGCAATTCTTTAGTACTTGTATAGATGGATTAACCACTTCAACAAACTATGGTAAACGTTCCAAAAAATTTCAAGTCAATATTTCAAAACAAACAGGGGGGGAATAAAAATCATATTATGGGAATTATCAATAAATACAAACAAAAACATTTAATTATCAATTTGCAGGTGACCAAAAAGAAAACAAATGTATTTTAGCCAAATCTTAATGCATTGCATCTCATCAACCATTTTTATTTTAAAACCATGACAAAATGAATAATACCAAACAATGTCTATGATAAAAAAATACATCTACAAAATATACAACTCTTCGGGGCAAGTTCTTCAAGAACGATTAATCAATTAATTCACAGAAAAGCAGTATGACACCATACAAAATGTGTCACACCATTATGATCAACGAGCAAGTGAGGTTCACAGGCAGCTCTGATGGTAATATAATGTCATGATCATTGAAAATAAAGACAATTTCAAAATGAAATCACAGAATCTGTATTAGGAAAGAAAAAATGCAGACTTAAAGTCAAATCCTTGTGCAGCTAACCGTAAGGCATGCAAAATTAGGTTGGTTTGCTTTATTTTTTAAACAGGGCAATGAGGGGTAACGACGACAGCTTCAAACTTCAAAATGACAAATGTTGGAATTGTTTTTTAAACACATGTAGTATTAGGTAAATCTAAATTAAGGCAACACACTATGACAGAATACAATATTGTGAAATCTTTGTTGAAAAGTATATTGTCGTATACACCTTCAAATCAGCATTCGGATCAATAGTATCCTGTATACATCTGGAATCTTAAGTATTTATCAAATAATTGTTTGCTTTGTTTTTTGGGGGGCATTGTTGGGGAGAGTATAATAATGTTGATTAAAAGGGGAGAAGGAATGCCCTCTTTAACTTACAATCAAGCAAACTTTGCCAAAAGATAAGCTTTTGAAAACTAAGGCTAGAAAATAAGGCATTATTAATATTATGTCAAAATAGCATTGTGGCAAATCAGGCAGTGCATCAGGGCTTCATTGAAATGTAAATATGCATCAATAACTGGGTTTAAGTCAGAAAGAGAATGACCAGAATAAAATGTCACAATACTGTAATTGGTTGCACACACTCCTGAATACTTACTTGTATATGTTACTAACCTATCATACCACTGTCATTCTATATAAATTACTATCACCCCTCAATCTCCTAATCTTCATTCTATCACATCGAAACAACAACACTGACAGAATCTGTGCCATGATTGATTATATGAGAGTATATTTTTTAACATTCTGATTTTCTAACCGAACGTCACACGATAACCGTAAAGAAAAATTACACAATATTACACCGAGCAGTCAACCAAAGAATCATCAATAACAGTCTTTTTCCCATCACAGAGAAGAATATGTCCAAACATTAAACAAAACGAGTATAAATCCCTTAAGTTCATTGGATAATATTAAATGCATTGTTTAAAACTAACTCTCTTTCTTTCAAGCAAAACTGTTTTGGCACCAAAAGACAAAGAAATTACAATGAACATAAAGATATGACATTCATAATACCTATTGACCATTTAACTCAATAAGTATCACAACCTGGGAATGATTTTTAGAAAGAAAAAAAATTCCGTTTTGGTTTCATGCTTAAGGCTAATGTACCAAAAATAAAAAGGCCCATTTGATGTCAATGTCATCCAACATTGTGCCATTGAGCAAAAACCACTAATTTTTTTGTTTTGAAAAGAAAGAAAAAGGTTGCATATCCTTTACTACTACTACTAAATGGAGTCTGATTTTTCATGCATTATTTTTCATTAACACTATGACATGTGAAGAAAACCTGTCTGTTAAAGTCTCCCCTGCTTCATTTCTTAAAAAACATTATGTCATCTATAAAAGAACAATAACAGGTTTGTTTATAAATCCCCCCCCCCCCCCCCCCATTTCTTTTTTTTTTTGCTTTTTGGTATGTGTACACAAGTGTGAATGTGAAAATCCTCAAACATTTGTATTTAATATCTTTAATCTATTTACAATTAAATGTCAAACCATAAGTCCATCATAAGTAGGTCTGAAATAATAGTAACCATCCAACTTTTCACCGTCGTAATTTACCGTTGCATATAGCTGTCATCAAACTATCCTCATGAGAAAATCGAATCCAATACATTTCTTTTTATCTTTTTGACTGTTAAAAATAAAAGGTTGAGATCGACACTGGCTACTCAACATTGATCAGCATATCGTAAGTATCAAAACATTTCGTCCCTCAAATTTCCTCGCACATTTCCTGAATAAAATACAAAACATATTTACATATTATGACGTGACCCAAAATTAAAAACAGACAGCAATATCATAAATCTAGCAACATAAGAAACCCTCTTTACAGACAATCCTTTTCACCGTTACAAAACACATCTTTTAAAACTGTTTTGGTTCAATACCAAAATGTTCTGGCTAGATTAAAAGTTAGTTTCCAAAATTAGGCATTCAAAAATTAATTCAAATTAAATTGATTTTATTCTTTTTTGAAAAAAAAAAAGTACAGTCCAGTTTCAAAAAGAAATCGTTTTTAGCCTACTTCAGTTCTTTTCACGGCAGCAGCACTTAATGACATTGGTTAAAATGAAGAATACAGAAAGATGAAAAAATATAATTCATCTGTTGGCTACTGAGCATGAATCTCTGCATTAGATGACCATAAATTTGTGTCAAAAGATGGAAAAAAATATTTTAAAATGTAATGGACAACGAAAATGACCATATTACTGTACATCATCATATCAACATCAATTCCGACTATTGATTTATCTTTAAAAAAAAACCACAACTAAAAAGTCACCAAACCCCACACACACGCACGTCATCTATCCAAAAGGTCATTCACTTTAATAAATAATTCAATCAAACCATACAAAAGAGGGTTATAAAAGTAACAGGAGACATAGATTTTTTTTTAACAATCCTGAGCTTGAGATTTTTAAATGGCACATGAGACGACAGACGACTCCCGACCTTGTCTCATCTGGTGGTTTTCGGACGCTGTTTGCCACTGTTTCTAGTATGGCGGTTTTTATTACTGTTGTGGGGAGGTCTCACAGCATGACTGTTCTGTTGCGGTCCTGAGAAATGTGCTGGTGGCGGCCTGTGCTGGGACTGGAGGTGGGGGGACATGGGTCCAGGGTAGGTAGCGTAGCGGTCTCTACTCCCGCCATTACTATCTCTGCCTTCTGTTCTGTTTGAGGAATTCACATTCTGATATATGGAAACACTATGGGATGACTGACTTTGCGACGGGTATTGTTGTTGTTGTTGGTGGTGTTGGTGATGGTGGTGGTGGTGGTGGTGATTGGGATGGTAATAAGGGGTAGTGGTAGATGCAGATGCGGTTGGATTGTGGGAAGGATCACTGAAATTCTGAATGGTGGGTGAGGAGACAGAGTTTTGGGTGGTGGGAACGGCCACTCCGGTACTGTTACCATAAGTTGAGGAGGAATACTGCCTGAAGTAGTTGCCATTGCTCCCGCCTCCGCCATTATTATTGCTACTGCTGCCATTGAAAGAACGGGTGGAAGAAACACTGCTATTGCTAGTATCACGAGATGGTTTGGTGGTGTGCACACTGCCAGATGGCGGGAGAGAGGGTCTGCTGCGTTTATACTCCTGGCTTTTGATATTGATGTGACCAGTGCCTGTTTTAATACTGCCAGTCCCCCCGCCACCACCATCGGCTCGGACTGAGTTTGAAGTAGATGCTTGCTGAGGCTGGGTCCACCTGTGCTGACTGTCTTCAGGGACTGCTGTACTGGCTAATTCAGGATAATTGGGGCCCATCACGTCAGATTCCTGAAATGGAAAGGCAAAGAGACAACTAGTTTGAGTGACATTTAAGAAATTCTCGTATTACGATATTTTACATTGGTATCATGTAACACCAGAAGAGGTTTTTTTATAGCTAGGATAGTGACTCAGTCAAAAAGGCCGAAATATATATCTTGTCATGGCAACCATACTAGGCTTCAACTAAATGACCATTTTAATTCAATCATTCTTGGATTTGAGATGTTTGACTGTATATCACTAACCAAAATACAACAAATATTCCAGGACAAATTTATGGGTGATGCCTAGCTTAAAAGCATCCACTGAATCAACCATTGTGTGCGACATATAACGCAGATAACATTGATTTTACTCACCACTCTATTTTGTTTTTGTTTATAGAAAGAGGGCAGAAAACAGGCCATATATCAAGAGGTCATGTCCAAAACCCAGAGGGACATTGGGATTTTTTCTCTTTTTTATCAATCTAAGCTATTCCACAGATTTATAATATATCAGATGCAACACCTTTTCAATGACCTTCATTTGTTGAAAAGGGGTGCAACTTTGAAACCAGTCCTCGAAGGCAATAAATGGAACTACTACTTCAATATCAGATCAGTTATACTTACACTGTCACTACCAGCCCCATCAGAACCAGCCCTGGAACTTGAAGATGACTTGTAACCTGAACTGACATCGCTTCCTTCAGGCTCTAATTGACCCTCAGGCATAGGCACTGCCTCTGGTTTGGGAGTATCCGCTGAAGCAACCACTCTGTATGACATTCAACATAACCAACATTTTACTAACTATTCTATTTCATGTGTTTTAGTTGTTGAAAGAAAAAAAGCATTGACACAGCTAGGTCTTACTGTTCTTCAAAACTAACAAGTGAGAAAAGTGATCAGAAATGGACCTACCAGAGGTGGCCTTCAACCACAAACCTAACTCTATCTCCCCACAAGTGCAGATACTTCTCAATGTAATGATATACATCTATAATCCTTTTACTACCAAGGTTACATTACTCTCACAATGTAGATACAATATTTAAAACGTGGCATAGCTTTGTATGAGGTGTTTGGATAAGGTTTCACTTCCTTTCAGTAAGTGTCTGGATGATGGATTTTTAAAGAAACAGTTCAATATCAAACGTATGCATTAGAAAAATGTTCATTGATTTGAAGAGTATCAAGGGAATGTGTGAGAGAACTAAGCTATGAATGTTGAAAGATATGCATTAATCCTTTAACTCATCCCAACCAACTACGAGAATACTTGTAGCACAGATAGCCTTGTCATCATTAATCATGGCTATTTATAGCTGTACCTCCACCTGAATGTTTCTTCTACCTAATGAATGCTATTTGGAAGCAAATTCTGTTTTTGTTTTGATTAAAAATAATATGTTGTTGTTCGTCTGAGGAGATTTAATGGTTGGTGGTGAGTGTGTTAGACTAGTGATAACTATTTATTTTTTCCTTTCTTTCTTCCTTGATCAAATTACCTTTTATACCGCATTGCAATATAAGGACAACTTTAATAAGCCGCAATTGCGTTGCATGAAGATTTAAAACAAAACATGAACCAACATTCTTCCAAACAATATGGTTGTAGATTAAAAAAATAAAAGTTATGTTGCATTTTGTGAAGGGCCCTTTGTTTTTTGTCAGGGGGCAGAGGCAGCTTGGTTGGAAATGGGTTAAGCCACTTCAAACTGTCATAGCTAATTGAATGACAAAGGTGTAATTAACTCATGTAAATCAAGGTTTCTGTACATGCACTAAACAATGTATCAGACATTAAAACATATTTTACCTTGATGTTTCTGCTTTACCAGAAGCGATGGCAGCATAAGTGGTCTTTCCAACAGTGGCATCCGCAACATGATGTGTTACAGAACCATCACCTGCATTGGTGGTGGTGGGAGATGCTGGCACAGACTCTGGTGACAAATCTGCTTTGGACGGAACTTTCTCGGTGTAGTCAGTATTGCTGTTGCTGTCTCGCGAAGGTATGGCACTGTCGACATTGGGAGAGTTTTGAACCAGGAATTTCCTCCTCACCCAGTCCCGATACTTTACAACTTCATCAGTGACACGAATGATTCTGCTGAGGATGCTGCGTTTAACAAAAATACAACAGGAAATTAGAAAAGCCATATATATAAAAGTATAAATTACAAGCAAATATTTCACCAGACTAGCAAGTAATTTACACCACTTTGTGAAGATGTGCTTAATTGTGGTACAATAATCTCCATGATGACTAATAAGCATCATTTTGGCAATATGATCCCAAAAAAATATATTTGTCATACAAATGGTTTATTCGTAATTAGATGGGTTCCAATATATAATATATTTAAAAACAAAGTGGATCTGTTTCTTATTACATTATGCTACATTCAGAGTTGAAACAAACCTTTGATTATCCTGAAGTAGTTGAGCATTGCAAGGATTGATGGCATGATTCAGGACCAGGAAGGCATATCCAAAGGCATCTTTCACAGACATGGCCCCATATGAACTCCTTCCTATATCATTACCTAAACGACAAAAAAAAATTCAATTCAGATGTTTTTCAAAGAACTTTTCCTTGTTTTGTCACAGCATAATAATTTGTGGCTGAAATGTTGATTTGTAAACTGACAACAGGTGTCAGTGTGTTGCTAAATACGAAGAGATTCCTTATCAAATAACATGAATTGTGCAATCTGGATATGACTTATCTCATTATGCACTGTTCAAAGCTAAGGAAGTGAAGTACGCTGCTGTTACATATGCTTCAGTGGAATGAAAATACAATTTAAAAATGTCTTTCTTGAAAGGAAAAGCCGTCATTATGTTACATATACCACAAAAACAGAGAGGGAGGTGTATATGTAGCTGGGGACAGGGTGGATGTGCGTGTGTATGGCTGAGGACATATAAAGGAGTGCAAACCCACCTGCTTTCAAAGGATCTTCAATGCACAAAAGGGATGGACGATGACCATTTTCCATTCCTTGCACAACATCATCCTTAGGCAAATATGCTCCTCCGTTTTTTATGCGGATGGCTGTCTTCAGGTAGTTGAAGTTGCGTCCATAGAGCTCAAAGAACTCAACGAGCAGGACACCAAGATTGGCTTCAGGATTCAAAGGGTCGTCTCTGGGATGAAGCTGTAACAAAACAAAAAGAAACAAAAATTATGGACGGGTTATTTTGAATATAATTCTTTGCATAATTTGGAACTGTTATAGACATACAGACAGAGAGGTAAAGAAAAAGATGTTCGGTCTAGAATTGTTTAAGCTAGAGCAGCATTCATGACAATGAAAAACATGGAATTCAACACAAAATTCTACAAAAACTAAATTATATTTTCTCAACTCTATGTCAAATCAGTATACTCCTCTATGGAGCAGAAACATGACGGAAGACAAAATCCACCATAAACAAATTACAGACCTTCATAAACAACTACCTCAAGCGTAAGTTAAAAATTAAGTGGCAACACAAGATCAGGAAAGAGGAAATTTGGAAGAGAGCTGAACAAGAACAACAAGAGTGTCTTATAAAAAGGAGAAAGTAGGGATTAGCTATACGCTGAGAAAACAGTGTAAACAGACAGGCACCGACATGGAACCCTCAGGGATTGAAGAAAGCGAAGGTGTCCCAAGAGGAACTGAGTGGAGGATGATCTGAAGCAGCAGGGTAGCAGCTAGAAGGAGGCAGAGAAGACGGCACAACATCGGATAAGATGGAGAGGATTTGTTGACAGCCTATGCTCCTCTAGGGGGCCAAGGGCCTAAGTAATATGAATGTATATGAGTGCTATTTCTTTACTTTATTCTTCAATAAATAACCCACATATATTATTACCATTATCTTTTTAGCCATCATACACAAACTTCAATGAAAGTTTGAAAAAATACATCAATGTAGAAAAAATGACAAAGTATAAGGACGGATAACAGGGTTTATTTGTTTTTTTTCTCCATAAAATAGATTTCTCAATTCAATAATGAAAATTTACATCATTTCAAAATGAATTTACAATATTTTTTTGCCCAATATTAAGAATTAACAGTTTGGTGAATTTTTTTAATCTTGAATTTGTTCATCGAAAAGAATTATTCTATTTTTCATTCCTCGGTAATGAGCGTTAATGAGATCAAGACCAATAACAATCCAAAATTCTTTCTTCTTTCTTGATCAAATTACCTTTTGTACCGTATTGCAGTGTAAGGACAGCTTTGATAAGCTGTAATTGCTTTGCATCAAGATTTAAGACAAGGAGGTGATGAGCCCACTGCGCAATCCAAAATTGTAAATGACAATATAATTTTTTGAAATAATAAATATTCCTTATTTTCCTTTTCCCTACCCACCTGCAAAAAACTGATGGCTAAAAGAGTTAAACTGTACGACGAAATTCCACCGGTGAAGACTTCATTGAGATCTCTTTGAAGCAGGAATTGTTTAAGGACAAGCACCAAATATTTCAGGCTGGAGTATTTGGCCAAGTAGTCCTGGAGAAAAATAAAACAAAGTGATGTAATTCATAAAAAACGATCGGTACATATCAAAAGGTTCAAAATATTTCAGACATACATACAGAATTTAATAAAAACTTTATGAATCCTAGCTCAAAATAAAAGGATTATTGTAACTGAAGGGATAAAATGAATAAGGTTAGTACACCTACTTGGATCAGTTTAGCACTCTCAACACCGTAGTTCTGGTTGTTGTCCATGTTAAAGCTGACATCCACCTTGACTTCAGTTTCAGCATCCGTCAGTTTAACAATGGGTACCTTTGAAGAGCATCAAAGAGGATACATTGTAATAATATGAAAATAAATCCACGACATACATATATAGCTTAGATCTACAACCCCCCCCCCCATTTTTTTAAAACTTCAGAAGAGTGACATGTGATGGTGAAGCAAATAGATTTAGCTTAAAAAGACCAGTCTACAGAGTATGGATCACATAGTGATGCAACAGTATACATGCCACAGTTGTTGAGTGAAGAGGGCTGGCAACACAGTATTGTGACATATGTTGGGAAAAGGTTAGAAGATGACAGATGTATTTGAAGGGGTATACAGAAGTAAAAAGTAAAGACAAAAGCAAGACTGCAATAGTCAACCATCGTAATATGAGACACAGAGAAATTGTCCAACTCAAAAACTATATAAATATAACTGCTCAGTAATCTCAAACATGGGTCATCATGTTCACCAGTATGCTACAAACTATGTCACAATTATTGTCAAGCTGCACTCGCCCCTTCACTTATTCCACATTATAATTACAACAGTTGAAATATCATTTAAGAGTACTCACTGATGCCTTGTCCAGTACTTTGATGGAAGCTACCTCAGCCACTTTGGACTTGATTAGTTCATTGGAAAGGGTCCACAAAGGCTGGGCATCCCACTTGCCAAACACAACTAAATCTATATCGCTGTAGGAGAGATTAACACACAATAAAATTACAATATCAGACATATCTCATGAATAATAAAATCATCATTGTATTGGTCAAAACAAAGAAATATGCTTTTTTAAAGGAAGAGAGCAGATAAGAAGTTGGCTATAGTAAATGATAGAATGATTTAAAATAAAGAAGTTAATAAATATTACACTACCCCAACCAACTGCAAGTCCACTTTCAGTAAATGCCCACACACATGGAAACCCACTAACTTAAATGTTTTGAAAGAAGTAGTCACAAAAAAAAAAATCATGTCACTTCGTTACCTTGTCGGCAAGTAGAGTCCAGTCCTGAAGCTGCCAAATACTTCAACCTGAAAGTTAAAAAAACAACCCTTCATGATAATAAATCACCACAACAAGACAATGTGCCTAATCTTACTGTGTTTCAGCTCAACTTTTAAGAGCTGACATTCCACAGTAGCAGTGAAAGAACGTTTATCATTGGCAAATATAACTGCAAAAGTAGAGAGAAATAAGATTTCAAAAGCTGACTCTTCACAATTACACTATTTATACCACCTACAACTTTTTTGTATCATGATCTAGACATTGATCAGAAGTTCTTGACTTGAAATTAAAAGAACTTACTACTACTGACTTTCATCATACTGACATACAACAATACTGGGGAATAATATATATATACGTCACACCACTGAATAAGAGGGAATTAACCAGCTGTGCCTCAATGGGTCATCTAAGCTGATTGCAGCCTCACAAAACAGTTGGTATTTTTACAAGCTTGTCTTGTAAATAGCATGAGGCAGTGCCATGGCAATTACCATACATGTGCAAACACACATGCTCATTTGGAGGTTAGGTTAAGGTCATACACTTTGATTCTGATTTCAAGGATCTGTTGTTGCGCAGACTCACAGCCCTGACACAGTGACAATATGTTGAGCAGTCAGACCTATTAAGTGACCTATTAGACTTCCCCAATGCCAAGTTAATTTCCAGCATTCCTTCTTCAATACTATTAAATCTGAGTAGAGACAAGTCAACACATTCTCCATGGACCTGGGTGTACTAACCCAGATTCCCGCAATCAAACCTAGGACCATAGAAATATACTGCTCGTCCAGGACTCAACGCTGAGACTCAGTTCTCTTATAGAGCGCACATCGACACAATATAGGTCATATATACAGTGCTGGGAAATAGTAAGATTACAGGATTAGTTAAAAGTGGTAACAAAAGTAGACCTTACCCGAGGCACCCACCAACCAGCCTAAAAACCTGAGACTCTTCAGTCACCTAGTATACCCATTCTAAAGGGGAAATACAACATGCTTGATAATGTATTCAATTTCAAGTATGTTACTCAACATCCTTTGCAACATAAAGGAAAGGACATCCAAATTAATAGCCCATCTTCGATGGGTTTGTTGTAAAACTGGGACCGACCTAATAGTGTTTCAACCTCCTGATCTCCTAATTATGAAACAAGTGTGCTCTACTGCATAACAAGCCTGCTCTATTTTTTACAGGGTGTTGTTAGACAAGAGCTCAATGATGCACTTACCCTGGCATCAGGCCAAAGGGATTGTATCAAAGATCGAAGTCTGTCCACTACAGCTTGTCGCATGGAATGCTCTTGGGGCTGGGGGGACATGTATTCGAAGAAATCCTTTATGTCATCATGTAAACTGGGGAAACAAAATGTACAGGACATGTGATCATTTATAAAGCTAACTGTGAAATAACAAAAAATGTATCACATGAGCCCATCTAAGTTCATCTCCTCCTGAGTGACACTATCACTACTACCCAGTTTTGATGAGCAGCCAAATGAATGATAATGATTATCAACCAATATCATATTTTATCTCTAACATTGCTTGCATGAAGATATGTTGAGATAGGGAAAAGAGTGGGGGTGGGGTGTTTATAATATATTTTGATTGTATAGAGAGTAGTATCCACACATTTAGGTTGTATATTGTAGGTATCATACAAATTGATGCCGGTGTGGGATCATTTGTTGTTTGTTGTCAAGTCAAGAGAGAACATCAACACAATTAGGTCATGCAGTGCTTGGAAATAGTATGATAATAATAATAATAATAATAATAATAATAATAATAATAATAATAAGTCATTTATAGAGCGCCTAAATCCACAACAG
>JAUELH010096397.1:0-12440 GCA_031471375.1 Hermissenda crassicornis | reverse complement strand
ACGTTTTCTTTGGTCTACCTCTAGGCTTTTTTCCACTTGGTTTACATTCTAGAATTTGTTTTGGGATCCTATTGCTAGAGTATGAACTTATTGAGGTTATTGTTGGGATGGGTTTTGACCATCACAAGTGATGATGCAAGGTCTTGTAAAGTAGAAAGACATCAATCACTGTGCAGAAATTTAAAAAAGAAAGGGGAAAATTGAATGAAATTGAAGTGACTTATACTCTTTTGACTGGGCTCCGCACATCTTTTCAAGTTGACGCAATATGTTTTCTCTCTTTCTTTTTTTTGAAGACTAGTTATCCCTTATTAGTTGGTTGCAATTATCTTTAATGATTTGTTTTATTTTCCGTAGTTGAAAGTTTTGAGGTTCCTGCTTGTTTTGGTTTTTTTTCTTTTATGAAAGTGAATTTTCATGTTTTTATAGTTTATTGTTGGTAGAACCTATTTTTTGTATTGCCATGGTCAAATTGAAAACCACAAAGATTCTCTGCTCAACTGGGACTGAAAAACAATGCCTCTCACTTGATACCAAACTATTTTATATTCAGGCACATTAGATGGTAACATTTAAAAGTAATGATTCATAAATCAATATTTTCAAAGTTTTATTTTTTTTTTTGAGGATGATAATAATAATACTTTATTTCATCCCTGTGGGGAAATTCTTTGTACAGACATGAATAAAAACGAAGCTATTAAGAATTAAACGAATCCAATAAGGCATTGACATAGTAATGAAAAACAGATAATTTACAAGGTACAAGAACACTAAATGATATGATTATACGTGTATAAGTATGAAACAGAAATGGAATTTTTGAAGATGATGAAAACAATGTAGATAAAGTGATAACATCACAGACTATCCACTAATATACGTATCACCAGTGTATAGCGTATAAAGACGTCAAAACAGAGATTGATTATACTTATGTTAAATAATCTATGCTGTGGTGTAAAAATGACATGAAGTGTCTTTTAGTTTTGGTTTTAATAGAAATTAGGCGTTGCACTGTCTGTCTCTGTCCATAAATGCATTAGTTTTCACAGCAGTGCATTAACACATGCTTTGATGCTATGGCTGAAGGGCAGTGTATTGCATAAGCAGATAGCATTATGGAGAGATAAACTCAAATTTTCCCCAAAATTGAGAGCCAGAGATCTATAACATGTGTTGAATGAACTATAGGCATTGTATAGGTATTTATTTTGTTCCCATGGCAGTGTTAATACCCCTGCAGTCATTTTTCCCTAGAAATTTTCCGGGGTAGTTTATTTCACATTTTTTCCCTTCTTTACTTACTTTAGGGTGAGGACGAAGAATATGACGAAGACGCTGATCCAGACTTCAACCCAGAAGTAAGTCATTTCTGTTGATCATTCACTGCTATTTACCTACGTAAGTGATTGAAGAAAGTGTTTTGTCACTGCAATCATGTCGTAAACATTCCAAGAAAGAAGTGTTAGATCAAAGTCTGTTTCCCCTTCTTTCTTTCTTTTTTTTTTTTAAAGAATATATTAGAAATATATCGACTGGGGAAAAAATTGAACACTGGATATCTTGCCTCATTCTATATATAATATATATGTTCCGCGCTATTACCGATAAGTGCAATCTTAAGATTGTGCTGCGTGTTTTAACTATCGTATAATTGCGCGAGATTGCGCTGCGCGTTTTAACGATGTTCCGCGCTTAGAATAAAGATGGAAGTAAACAAGCACGCAAACACACACAATATCCGTTTTTACTGTTTAACACTTGAAAATATGTCAATGTCCCTTGATGTGAGTGTGAGTAAAAGAATACAGATGAAAGTGAATAAAAAAATATATAAATATTAACACAATCTTAACCCTAGAAGCGTCACAGGGTATTGGCAGAAATCACATGCTTGTATGTTTTTTGAAATAGCACAGATATGAATTGCCTGAACCACACAAAAGTATATATTTTCTGAAAGGTAATAGAATGAAGAATACAAATTTGTTTTTTTTAATTGAAAAATAATCATTCATCTGACCTTTACCGTGACCCCAAAACAAAAAATTTGACCAAAGATCAGCTCTTATAGATTGAAAATGCTGATTTGTATGGAAAAACTGAGATAGCAGAATTATAGAGCATTCCTTTTTCTTTCAGAAAATATCTAGTTATGTATGGTTTAAATGAGAAATGTATTTTATGTGAATTTGTTTGTGTTGCAACCCCGAATTTTTCACTAACAAACCCACTATTCTCAACTACTTGGGTCGATCTCGATCTATCATCACTATTGTCGTCACTACTCGACCCACCATCATCACTGGGATGCGGTATGTCGGGGAAATCTCCATCAATATCAAACCAATCAAATAAATTCCGTCTATGCCGGGTCTCTCTGCTTGGTTGAGCTCTAGATCTAACTCTAGAAGGGCCTCGTTGGGGTTCGTGATTGTTCATTTTGTCTTCACAACACTGCCCACTTTCGATTTTGATTTCCAGACAGTGAACAAATCACAATGGCCCAAAATGCCACAGAAAGGAAGTCCGATCTTCTATTATAAGGTTACAATCGGCAGTCGTCGTATGCATTATCATCTTATAGACGACCATTATAATAACAGCCGATCTGTCGGCCGTAACGCCACAGAAGAGGGTATAACGGCCGATGATTGGCCGTTATGACGCTTCTGGGGTTAAGATTGTCGCGCAATTATACGATCGTCAAAATGCGCAGCACAATCTTAAGATTGCACCGATTGGTAATGCGCGGAACATATATATATATAATTTTTTTTATGTAAAGAGAACCATGACCATCAAGTTTGTTGTTATTCGTTCTCTGAATTTCGCGATGATAGCGCAGTGATATCCAGAGATGCCACTATTCCGGAAATAAAAAAAGTCTTAGCTCTTTATCTTCAGGATGAAAAAAAATCTGATCCTGTTCTACCGAATAAAAAAAATAGTGACTCCAAACACACCACTATCATCATCCAAAGGGCGGTCTACTGTCATTAAACCATCACCTCTGGTAGGGTCTACATCTGTTTGATCTTTTATCTAATCCTGTCATCTTACTATTTCCAAACATTGTATGGGCTATAGTGTGTCGATGTGCTCTTTCAACAACAAAATAAACTCACTGTGAGTTGATCATGCAGTGCTCACCCTCTGCTTTGCCACTACACGGAGAGATGTTTCAAGTTAGACCACACTGCTGGGTTAGATTTATGGTTTCCTTTGTTGAGCACTGGGAATGGTGCGATTCTGTAATGTTGGTATTTTCCTCGTAAGTCATCTTGTTATTCCTGCGGGTCTACTTTTCTACACTTGGTTGTGGTGGAATTAGGTTGGCCCTGGAAATGTTGTCAGGGGTCAATGGCATCTATGGATAACATCCTAGATTTATATAACAGTAACACTTCAAATTACCCTTGGGGTGCCAGCATCACATTATTGTCACATTCATCAGCTACCAGTTCAACGGTTAATGAATTATTCTACGGTCCGTTTTGAATTACAGCAGTGACTTCTCTTGGTTCATGACCCTTTTCTTCAAACACTTGGCTATTTTTAGCACTCAAAAACTTGATTAGAAGAAATAATTTTTTAATGTTTACCTAACATTTTGAGCTATTGGGCTCGACATTTTAATCATATTTAACACCAGGAAAGATGGTGGATTTTTTTATTGGTTTGTTGTCTATAGTAGTGAGAAATGTGCCAGTTTCAAGACTCTTAAATGTTGATAATGAGGTCATTGAATGAAGTGACCAGGCAGTCTAGGTTAGTCTAGAAACTAGAGGTGTCGAAAGTATGTGTGGAAATTTGTGTGAATTTCTTAATTTATTTGCTAATGTAATAGCACAGAACAAATGTGTATCCATTTTACCAGTTTCTCTCCAAGTTTCATACATGCAAATTGAATATATTTTCTTTCTTTATCAAATTTCCTTTTTGTACCGCATTGCAGTGTAAGGAAATATATTTTGAGAATCAAATTTTTTTCTTTCTAGACCCGCTGTCACTAATTTTATGCTCAGACCCGCGGCTCCTAAAGGTTGTATAGCGTGATATAGTGCGACTCGCAAAAAGTTAAAAGGCTGTTAAACAGCGTATAAGTTGTCACTGTATAAATGGGTGTAAATGGATCTGTCACAAGTGTACTATTCGTTTTCCCTTGGATATTATTCAGTAAGGGCAGTAATGCACTGAGCATGAACAAATTTGAGGGTAGATCCACTTGGTTTCTTCCTCTGAGAGGCAGGTTGGTCAAGCATGGGTGAGAATCTGTACATAAATGTCAGAATAACAATACAAGGGCTAAGTTATACAACTATGTTTATGGGTTATTTAATTTTTGTTATCTTTGTCCTTCCCCCACTAAAGGAAACAGCTTAAGTGGTCGAATATCCTGGTTGTCACACATTGTATAGTATGGTATGCATTGATTTAAATGTGCGACTGTTGTGTGTTGGGTTTTATTTACAACTGCACTAGCTTGTTTATTCATTTTTGCATGCATGAGATCTGGGCAATTGTTAATGCTTTTGTACTATAGGGTTAGTCAGCTCTGTTATTGCACTGACTAATTTGGGTGCTAGGGTGGGGATTCGTAGACGACATGTTGTGGGATCTGTAAATCTACTTGGATGATACGCTTTGACTCCTGCTCTTGTGACAATACAGCCTTGATGTTGTGCTTGCATTTTTGGTTTTTGTTCATATGATGAAAATGTTACTGATATATTGATAATATTCTAATTTTTCACATTTCGTGTTATATAATAATCCTTTTCGTGTTTTTAAGCCTTTTGCTTTCAATGATTGTTATTTAAGCTTAACTTCTGTTTTGACACTTTTATATCTGGATACTACAGTTCAACACGTGTATTCGTCTAACTTGCTGGGATACCAAAAATATTTAAGAGATCAGTTAATAAACTTCAGCATTTTTTAAGTTGTGCTTAAATTGCTATTGATAACTTTTGGTGACTTTGAGGCCCTGGTGAGAAATAGAAATTGAGTCGAATTACATAAGAACTGGTGCTTACCTACCGTACATGATGTGCATGAACAATCTGATGAATGCTTACAATAAGTCTAAGGAGGAAAGGAAACGATGGAGGAAGTGAATTTATACCGTGACATTTTGGGGATCTATGAATTCAACCTGTGGCGAATATGTGTTGGGCTGTAGTTTTCTCAGTTAATATCTTCCATTAAGTTAAGCCGTCACTCCATGATATACATGAATGTGGATTACCTCTTTTCAACTGGTGCAGGTAGTTGGAGGGAGCCCTTAGCAGGGTCTGGGCTATACCTTTTTGTGTTCACTCTTTTCTCTAAACCTAGTCTTACTGTTTTCCAAGGTTGTGTGACATTATTGTATGTGTTCTCTCTTCACAACTTACAATCAACATACACACATCACCACATGCAGCCATCCACCATTCTTTTTGAACAATTATGTTAAAGTAATCCAAATTCATCTGCAAATATCAGGACCTATTTTTTTCTGTTGTGATGATGTCCTTGGTTTTCATTATATGTTTTTGGATACGTGGGTGATTGTAGGATACCTGTCTGGTTTGGTCTACTTCTGTTCCTCCCTCTTGTAACTCTTGTACCTTTCCCAAGCACTGCATGACTTTCTGTATACTGTGTCGGTGTGCTCCTTTTCAACGAGTAAATCTTTACGGGTGAATTCTCATTGTTGGCTTGGACCTGAAGGCCTTGCCTTATATGCCCAGCTGCAATATTGTTAATTTTTTATTCAACTTTGTACAACAAAAATAAAAGATGGTACTGACTAAGGCAACATTGGTATAGTTTACAAGACGCTGGTGAATATGCAAAAATGAGAGTTTCAAGATAACCAGTACCTATTGGCATCAGCAAAATTTTCATTTTCCACGTCAATTTTGTTGCTCAGGTCTTGGGCTTTGGTCATATTAGTTGTACCCTGAATATGGGCGTTTTCAATGTGTCCCGGCTATGTTCTATTGTGCTGTTAAGTTTGATTGGCCCAAATGTCTTTGGTGTCTCTTTATTGCCTTTCTAGCTAGGGCTGTCTGTTTGTGCACATTGAAATGTTAACTCTTATTAATCTTTGGAAGAACTGAATGAGTGAATAGCGTTTTGAAGGTCCGCTGCTCTCTGCCAGGGTCTGGAAATCCCATTATTGTCGGTGTTAAAATTTAAAACAAAGTTGTGCTGTTTTTATAATTCTTACCCATGCCCGTTTTGCATTATGCACACGTCTGTAACCATAATTTCCTATGAAGGGCGAATAAATTATTATTACGCACCATTTCTGGTGGTTGCGCCCACTTCTTCAGAGAACTTGATAAGTGGCCTTATCAATTTTGCTATTGGGAGAGCTATGCAGGTCTGTGAAGGAAACCTTAGAGCGTGTGCTTTTTGTAGAACACTGTCGCCGTTGAGACTCTGAATAGTCTGAACAGGTCGTGGGATATTGGGAGGACAAGACCTTGCTCCTGCCGTTGTGACTTGTCTTGATTGGGCAAAGGATAGCTGCTCTGATGCTAGGCCGTCTGCCTGCCTGCCCTGGATTGCCATGGCAGGCATATATACAGTGTACAGTAAAGAGTGTAGCAAGAAGATGTGGTCCTTATGTATTAAAAGAGCTCAGGCTAACTCGGCGGTAGTTCTTTGAGTTATGTAGCTGTTGTGAAGGTTCGAGTAGACAACCCCGACCCTGGTGACAACAGTGTGCCCAAGCCAATTTGAGGATAGAGCTTAACTCAAAAAGTCTACATCTGCCAGTCATGAGTGAATTTGCACCCTCCGGGGCCTCCAATATTGCTTCCACTCCCACCCACATCAGTACCAACCTTGAGGGTTGTTGGAAGGGACCAATTCCTTCTCTCTTCTATCTGGCCTTCAAAGGCCTGCCCCTCCAAACCAAAATTATCTTAAATGTCTTTATTCTGGAGTCTGGCAACAATCTTTTCTTGGAGCATCAAAGGGGTGAGCATGAATGGAGCTGTTGGCCAACTCGGCAGGATTGCCATCATCTCATCCACTCTGGTAGCCATGTTGCAGAGCTAAGTTTGGATATGTACCTGGTGAACGGTTCTGAAGCGTAGCACATCAACATTCACCTGTCAACCCTGTGTGAGGGTGACCCAGCTCAATCCTTGCCACAGAACTTTTATGGTCTGTACTACTTAATGACTGGGAATCAGATCCACTAGAATCCAACTCCACCTGGAAGGTCTTCTACCCCAAGGCAATGGAGCCGGAGACTGACAGGCATACTGTAGCCATATTTCAGTTGACCTGAATTTCGCGATGATAGCGCAGTGATATCCAGAGATGCCACTATTCCGGAAATAAAAAAAGTCTTAGCTCTTTATCTTCAGGATGAAAAAAAATCTGATCCTGTTCTACCGAATAAAAAAAATAGTGACTCCAAACACACCACTATCATCATCCAAAGGGCGGTCTACTGTCATTAAACCATCACCTCTGGTAGGGTCTACATCTGTTTGATCTTTTATCTAATCCTGTCATCTTACTATTTCCAAACATTGTATGGGCTATAGTGTGTCGATGTGCTCTTTCAACAACAAAATAAACTCACTGTGAGTTGATCATGCAGTGCTCACCCTCTGCTTTGCCACTACACGGAGAGATGTTTCAAGTTAGACCACACTGCTGGGTTAGATTTATGGTTTCCTTTGTTGAGCACTGGGAATGGTGCGATTCTGTAATGTTGGTATTTTCCTCGTAAGTCATCTTGTTATTCCTGCGGGTCTACTTTTCTACACTTGGTTGTGGTGGAATTAGGTTGGCCCTGGAAATGTTGTCAGGGGTCAATGGCATCTATGGATAACATCCTAGATTTATATAACAGTAACACTTCAAATTACCCTTGGGGTGCCAGCATCACATTATTGTCACATTCATCAGCTACCAGTTCAACGGTTAATGAATTATTCTACGGTCCGTTTTGAATTACAGCAGTGACTTCTCTTGGTTCATGACCCTTTTCTTCAAACACTTGGCTATTTTTAGCACTCAAAAACTTGATTAGAAGAAATAATTTTTTAATGTTTACCTAACATTTTGAGCTATTGGGCTCGACATTTTAATCATATTTAACACCAGGAAAGATGGTGGATTTTTTTATTGGTTTGTTGTCTATAGTAGTGAGAAATGTGCCAGTTTCAAGACTCTTAAATGTTGATAATGAGGTCATTGAATGAAGTGACCAGGCAGTCTAGGTTAGTCTAGAAACTAGAGGTGTCGAAAGTATGTGTGGAAATTTGTGTGAATTTCTTAATTTATTTGCTAATGTAATAGCACAGAACAAATGTGTATCCATTTTACCAGTTTCTCTCCAAGTTTCATACATGCAAATTGAATATATTTTCTTTCTTTATCAAATTTCCTTTTTGTACCGCATTGCAGTGTAAGGAAATATATTTTGAGAATCAAATTTTTTTCTTTCTAGACCCGCTGTCACTAATTTTATGCTCAGACCCGCGGCTCCTAAAGGTTGTATAGCGTGATATAGTGCGACTCGCAAAAAGTTAAAAGGCTGTTAAACAGCGTATAAGTTGTCACTGTATAAATGGGTGTAAATGGATCTGTCACAAGTGTACTATTCGTTTTCCCTTGGATATTATTCAGTAAGGGCAGTAATGCACTGAGCATGAACAAATTTGAGGGTAGATCCACTTGGTTTCTTCCTCTGAGAGGCAGGTTGGTCAAGCATGGGTGAGAATCTGTACATAAATGTCAGAATAACAATACAAGGGCTAAGTTATACAACTATGTTTATGGGTTATTTAATTTTTGTTATCTTTGTCCTTCCCCCACTAAAGGAAACAGCTTAAGTGGTCGAATATCCTGGTTGTCACACATTGTATAGTATGGTATGCATTGATTTAAATGTGCGACTGTTGTGTGTTGGGTTTTATTTACAACTGCACTAGCTTGTTTATTCATTTTTGCATGCATGAGATCTGGGCAATTGTTAATGCTTTTGTACTATAGGGTTAGTCAGCTCTGTTATTGCACTGACTAATTTGGGTGCTAGGGTGGGGATTCGTAGACGACATGTTGTGGGATCTGTAAATCTACTTGGATGATACGCTTTGACTCCTGCTCTTGTGACAATACAGCCTTGATGTTGTGCTTGCATTTTTGGTTTTTGTTCATATGATGAAAATGTTACTGATATATTGATAATATTCTAATTTTTCACATTTCGTGTTATATAATAATCCTTTTCGTGTTTTTAAGCCTTTTGCTTTCAATGATTGTTATTTAAGCTTAACTTCTGTTTTGACACTTTTATATCTGGATACTACAGTTCAACACGTGTATTCGTCTAACTTGCTGGGATACCAAAAATATTTAAGAGATCAGTTAATAAACTTCAGCATTTTTTAAGTTGTGCTTAAATTGCTATTGATAACTTTTGGTGACTTTGAGGCCCTGGTGAGAAATAGAAATTGAGTCGAATTACATAAGAACTGGTGCTTACCTACCGTACATGATGTGCATGAACAATCTGATGAATGCTTACAATAAGTCTAAGGAGGAAAGGAAACGATGGAGGAAGTGAATTTATACCGTGACATTTTGGGGATCTATGAATTCAACCTGTGGCGAATATGTGTTGGGCTGTAGTTTTCTCAGTTAATATCTTCCATTAAGTTAAGCCGTCACTCCATGATATACATGAATGTGGATTACCTCTTTTCAACTGGTGCAGGTAGTTGGAGGGAGCCCTTAGCAGGGTCTGGGCTATACCTTTTTGTGTTCACTCTTTTCTCTAAACCTAGTCTTACTGTTTTCCAAGGTTGTGTGACATTATTGTATGTGTTCTCTCTTCACAACTTACAATCAACATACACACATCACCACATGCAGCCATCCACCATTCTTTTTGAACAATTATGTTAAAGTAATCCAAATTCATCTGCAAATATCAGGACCTATTTTTTTCTGTTGTGATGATGTCCTTGGTTTTCATTATATGTTTTTGGATACGTGGGTGATTGTAGGATACCTGTCTGGTTTGGTCTACTTCTGTTCCTCCCTCTTGTAACTCTTGTACCTTTCCCAAGCACTGCATGACTTTCTGTATACTGTGTCGGTGTGCTCCTTTTCAACGAGTAAATCTTTACGGGTGAATTCTCATTGTTGGCTTGGACCTGAAGGCCTTGCCTTATATGCCCAGCTGCAATATTGTTAATTTTTTATTCAACTTTGTACAACAAAAATAAAAGATGGTACTGACTAAGGCAACATTGGTATAGTTTACAAGACGCTGGTGAATATGCAAAAATGAGAGTTTCAAGATAACCAGTACCTATTGGCATCAGCAAAATTTTCATTTTCCACGTCAATTTTGTTGCTCAGGTCTTGGGCTTTGGTCATATTAGTTGTACCCTGAATATGGGCGTTTTCAATGTGTCCCGGCTATGTTCTATTGTGCTGTTAAGTTTGATTGGCCCAAATGTCTTTGGTGTCTCTTTATTGCCTTTCTAGCTAGGGCTGTCTGTTTGTGCACATTGAAATGTTAACTCTTATTAATCTTTGGAAGAACTGAATGAGTGAATAGCGTTTTGAAGGTCCGCTGCTCTCTGCCAGGGTCTGGAAATCCCATTATTGTCGGTGTTAAAATTTAAAACAAAGTTGTGCTGTTTTTATAATTCTTACCCATGCCCGTTTTGCATTATGCACACGTCTGTAACCATAATTTCCTATGAAGGGCGAATAAATTATTATTACGCACCATTTCTGGTGGTTGCGCCCACTTCTTCAGAGAACTTGATAAGTGGCCTTATCAATTTTGCTATTGGGAGAGCTATGCAGGTCTGTGAAGGAAACCTTAGAGCGTGTGCTTTTTGTAGAACACTGTCGCCGTTGAGACTCTGAATAGTCTGAACAGGTCGTGGGATATTGGGAGGACAAGACCTTGCTCCTGCCGTTGTGACTTGTCTTGATTGGGCAAAGGATAGCTGCTCTGATGCTAGGCCGTCTGCCTGCCTGCCCTGGATTGCCATGGCAGGCATATATACAGTGTACAGTAAAGAGTGTAGCAAGAAGATGTGGTCCTTATGTATTAAAAGAGCTCAGGCTAACTCGGCGGTAGTTCTTTGAGTTATGTAGCTGTTGTGAAGGTTCGAGTAGACAACCCCGACCCTGGTGACAACAGTGTGCCCAAGCCAATTTGAGGATAGAGCTTAACTCAAAAAGTCTACATCTGCCAGTCATGAGTGAATTTGCACCCTCCGGGGCCTCCAATATTGCTTCCACTCCCACCCACATCAGTACCAACCTTGAGGGTTGTTGGAAGGGACCAATTCCTTCTCTCTTCTATCTGGCCTTCAAAGGCCTGCCCCTCCAAACCAAAATTATCTTAAATGTCTTTATTCTGGAGTCTGGCAACAATCTTTTCTTGGAGCATCAAAGGGGTGAGCATGAATGGAGCTGTTGGCCAACTCGGCAGGATTGCCATCATCTCATCCACTCTGGTAGCCATGTTGCAGAGCTAAGTTTGGATATGTACCTGGTGAACGGTTCTGAAGCGTAGCACATCAACATTCACCTGTCAACCCTGTGTGAGGGTGACCCAGCTCAATCCTTGCCACAGAACTTTTATGGTCTGTACTACTTAATGACTGGGAATCAGATCCACTAGAATCCAACTCCACCTGGAAGGTCTTCTACCCCAAGGCAATGGAGCCGGAGACTGACAGGCATACTGTAGCCATATTTCAGTTGACCTGTCCTGTCACAGCATTGATGAGAAACTTGTTTGTGTTAGGATTTGTGACTTGTGGGGCAGAGGAAAGAATTCCTGGTTTTGAAGGAATGTGGGGCCGCATTTGATGAGAAAAAGAAAACAGAATAGCAGTCAGAATTCCTACTGAGTGAAATGACAAAATTGTATGCTTTTTAGGGATTGTATAGTTTTATGCTTTTATTTTACCTCGTACACTTTTTTTTAGGTGGGGAAGTGTATTTTATAGTTAAATGAAACTAATGAAACACTGAATTATGGACATAAGCGGAAGGTTTCCTAAAAAAACAAACATTGTTTATGAACTAAAAGCTTGTCTACACTTTGACTGAATATCCATGTGAGTGACGAAACAAAACGGTATCCTATTAAATTTTCAACATACGGTATTTCACAATCAACAACAATCTTTACTCTCCTTGTAATTGTGTATGTAAATTATTAGAATGAAGGGAAACAGACTTTGATGCTTTGCTACTATAACTTATGTTGGCCTAGGATTATTTACATACGTTATAGAACCAGCAGCAAAAAATATATTAATGATTTACTTTCCTAAATAAGTGTAGCTTCCTGTTCCTGTGATTTTAAAGAAGACCTGGTTGTGATGATGTATACTTTCTTTATAGATACAATTATTAGTTTTTAATTGCCAATTTTAGTT
>JAUELH010095286.1:0-12447 GCA_031471375.1 Hermissenda crassicornis | reverse complement strand
TATGACGGAAGTGTTTACAATAAATATACAACGTGGTTCAGTACATTATTTTCGTAGAAGGGATTTTAAATTTGTTACCCCTCACGGACGGTGCCACCGTCCAAACCAGCTCTACGGAAATGCTGCTGGACGCTGCCACCGTCCGAACCAGCTCAAAGAGTTAAGAGTAGCACAACATTGTATAGAAGAATAACTATATATATATCTCTCTCACACACACATACACACACACTACACAAGCTCAAACGTATTATCTATGCACACACATAGTATATTATTTATATAGAAGATATATGATATAAAAATATAACATACATTATCATTAGTATCATCTATTAGTAGTTTAGCAGTATACTACATTTACTCATATAACTGTAACTGTAACTCTTAACATCTGATACCAGATTCTATACTATACACACGGCACTGAGTTCACTGATGATTTATGCTAGACTAACTTAGAGTTAGAGTGAAGAAACAGAATTAAAATCTTACGAATCTCTAAATCTAAAGGCCAAAAAGAAGACAATTTCAATCAATTAATTGATTGATACAATGAAGAAAAAAAATGAACAGTACACAACTACAACAGTCCAGTCTACTACTAATAGTACTATAGTCATAGTACTAGGACTAGACTACTAGACTAGACCGTTAGACCTACTGTCAGTGTGTAGTCGTAGTCTACATACATAGATAGCTATGCTCTATAAACGTTTATAGTGAGCAAACAATTCTCCCTGGAAAATTTTGTCTCAATACCAAATAGAATATTTTTTCCAAAGAATCTTTTTTTCTTTTTTTTTTTCAATACCAACCTTTCCTGATGCTCCATCACCCATCACTACCAATTTCAGTTTTCTGTCGGGGCTTTCGTCTTCTGAGTCCGACATGGTTGATATTCGAGAAGATAACTAAGATTAAGATAATATATCAAGGCAACTTAGCAAAAAACTACCTAAGAAACTATATAGGTACTTATATAGGTACTGACATTAGGGAAAAAACTCCCAGGGTGGAAATAGAAACAAACAATACTAAATTAAAAGGACTAACTCTACAAATGTATCTTCGGAATCGCCATCTTGTATTGACGTTTCTAGACAACAATGTTTTCATTCTTCGGATATTTAAAATTGCTAACTGGAAAAGGCATGTCAATACGAAAGTAGGATGTTGGTACAGAGTCGAGTTTGTAAGTTTGCCTTCTCGTTTATCATTTTTTTATCACTGACCCAACAATAAAAATCTATTGCAGAAATATCAAGCTCTTTTTGCTTCTGTAAGTTAATCTTTTCTCGAGAAAATGTCAGGTTGCACACTTGACTAACTAACTGGTTTGTTCATTGAGACAACAGCAGACTAAACAAAACTAGCTAGACTACTACTGTACTGGGTACTGTACTACTAGTAGTACAGTACTCAGTACAGTAGTAGTCTACTACTACTACTACTTAGATACTACTGTTGTTGTAAATACTGTGTACTTGTACTGTTGTACTGTCTCTAAACTACTCTCCTAATACTACTAATACTAATCGATATCTATCTAAATACAACCGTCTGTAAACAAATGGGCTGCTCTATATGATTGAATATAAATTCATGATGAAAGATGGTTCATAGTTCACGACTGGTAGTGGTAGAGAACATAGAATGAACTTTGGTCTGTCAAACAAATGTTCAGCAGACTGGTATTTTTGTAATGTGTATGGTGTATGTATCATGTTTGACATTGTTATTGCCAACTGTTAGGAGAAGCAGAAGTGTATTGTAATCTCTTTGGCTGATCTGCCAAGTATGAAATCTGGATTGAAGTTGAAGTGATAACATGAATGCAACATATCTCTGTCTAACTAGATCTATCTAATGAAAGTAAAGAAGATTAATACTAATACTTAATAATAATACTAATTGATGCTTCTTCCTGCCCCATTGACTACTTCGCTGGAGTAAGCAAAGAAAGAGAAGTTGAATTGAATATTGTGTGTAAATGACAAAATACACATGTGTATTTGAAATTCTTTAATATGAAATTCATCCAATTTTTCCACCAACCCTCAGACTTTGTGAATTGATAGAGACTAACCAGGAAACCATGGCACAGGCAGGGGGATGCTTGTTTCGTATTGGGTAGGTACAGGTATATATATTTATATACATTTCATTGAATCGTTAGAAAAATACCCATGTCAAACTTTTGATCTCTAAATATAGCTGGATGGGAAATAACTTGGCATCTCTGTTTCAAACCTCACTCTGAATTTGCACAACTGCAGTGTACAGTATATAGTTCTAAAAAGATGTAAAGTAGATACAGCCTGACCACCCTGTTAATCCGACATGGTCCGTCGCCCAAAAAAATGCCGGATTAATGTTCATATAATGTCGGATTATATCGAATTTACCTCAAATCAGCTCCATATTCATGTTGTAATCATGTGATAACACAAAGTCAATTAAATCTTGCTGAGTTATCTTTGGTTGTTTTATTTTCTTTTCAACTTCAGCAATTGCTTTTTTAATAACAGTAACAGTTGTTATTTAACTCTTTTTGTTTAGTTGGTCCGTTCATGTTGACGGAAGTAGTAGTTCTGATCAAAGTATGATTTGTTCAAGTCTCTCTTGACTGCACGATAAGAGTGTACAAGTACAACTCTAATCTGGTTTAAAAGTGTGACCGAGAACTCAAGAAAAACCAATCAGTGCTGCCGTAACATGTCAATGACCAATGAAACAACAGATGCTATCTACGTTTCCTACCAATTGTCCCTCCCACATTCTGTAGGGCCTTTCATGAGATGGATAAAACCCCCGCGAAGGTAAGAAAGCAATCAACTGTGCCTATGTTACAGCAAGAATTAAAACCTAAAAACTCATTCAACCAATCAGCAAACAATAAGGCGTCTGTGTCTTGTACTCAATACGCTTTCTCAGTCTCTTGGACATCCCAATGTGATAGAACACAGCACGTGACAGATCAGATTCAAAAGGACACCTCCCTTAAGGTTGGGATACCTGTGCGCATTGACCAGCAAGGTGGCCACAGTTCAAAGATTGATGCCGGACGCTTTGGTGGGTGTGGCAGTGAACTGCCTTCCGTTTTGTTCAGGTCCATACTACAGTATTGTCGACGGCATCTGCTCTCCTCGGCTTTGGGGGAGTAAAAGTCGCAACTACTATTGAGTGTGTCGGATTATCGGATAGAAATACAACTGTAATTTTCAATTTTTTCCCTAAGTTTGGTGTCAGAGTCAGAATAGGGAATGTCGGATCTACAATAGAAGACATATATATATATAGCAATATATTTTGTTTCCGGGCGGTGGTGTAGAATAAACAAATATTCCGGATTAACGGCGACAACTGTATATCTCTCTTGTAGTAGTAGAGTAATAATCACAAATGTAAACTCTATCCTGATTTTGAAATTTCTCAACTATTTTTCAGATATTATTTCTACTCAAGGACAAGAGTTGGTTATTATGTTCATCAAAATGATATAAAGAAAGCAAAGGAAAAGCTAGGAGATAATAACCATTCAGAACTGACAGAATTTGACTACGGAAGTAAGTATCACAGCACATAATTACCAATCACACTTTCATGTGGACATCTCAAACATGAGGAACATTCAAAATGGCGCAAATCTGGTACATTTCATTTTACTCTCTTTTATGCAATAGTGTTGTCCTAAATCCCGCAGAAAAAGTGGGCATTTAGATGAAACAGGTGTTTATTTGAAACCAAATTAAAATGAACAAAAAACAGGTTTGTTTCTCACCATCGCAAGTATTTTGAGTAAAGCGTGGCAAAGGCAGGCATTTAGGCTGTTACTACTCAGATTTGTAGTCTGTTATGAATATTATTTGTTAAAAGATCGGTTCCTTTTTATGGCCCCAAAAGTTTGCAACACAATCGCAAAGCAAATTACAGAATCCCAAAATGTTCACATTTTCAAATCAAAACAAAAAAAATTCATATTTTCGGGAATTGACTTCATGTCAAATTTGGGTTTTTTTCAAGCCATCCTCAACACATTGCTTCTATATGGACCAGTTTGATTTTTCTGTACTGTAGTATGTTAATGAATTATACTCTCATTGTTAGAAACACTAATTCTTTGATTTAAAAAAAATAGATAAACTAGTCTCTACTTGGTTGGATGTTATGCCATTGTTGGATTCATGGAGTTTTCCATTTTGTACTTTAAATCCTGTAGACCTGACAGTTTTGCCAATTCCTATGCTTCTGGACAACTATGCCTACTTGGTGACAGACAGAAAGAACGGCAAAAACATTGTAGTTGATCCGGGACATGCTGAAGCTGTGCAGGTGAGACATCCGGTCCTATTGCCACGGCCGTTGCATTGCATCTCACAGCGTCATACTTTGTCCCAAAAACAGCATTTTAGTTGGATAGCGGCAAAGCCATTAATCAATTAAAAAAAACAGTTACCTGCGGTGGGTCATCAGGGTTTATCAGAGTGAGAGTGACTTTGAATAGTGGTTTATTCATTCTTGAGATATTATTGTGTTTTTGTAAGCACCTTTTGAAGTTAGTATCGTAAGTTTCAATGTACATGGATTTATTCAATAATTAATTAAAGATAAAAATTTCAAATAGACAGATTTTCTATACTCATTTGTGACATTGCCATGGGAAAATTGAATTTACAATTAAAACGGACTTGATCCAGTTATGGGACTTGTTGAGTTTTCTCGGCAATGATTTATTTTTGAATGATGCCGATTTTATTTAAATCTCACAGGTCAATTTTGAGATATTGCTATTTTGATAAAAGAAAACAAATATTGTTAAAAGCCCCATTTTTAAATGTTCACTGTGACTAAACTGCAGGAGCTATTATGGCCTTCATGTTTTGGCATTTGATAACGGCACTTTTGTTTTTGATGATTGTGACAAAACATTTGGCATAAAATAATTAGCTGCTTTTCACCATCATAAAACATGTCAGCATGTAATTGTAATTGAAAATATTGCCGCTCCCACGTCACTACCTGCACAACAGGAACAACGAACAACTAAAATAGCACGAATACGACGCTGTGAGCTATTGTTTGGGGTTTTTTTATAATTCATTTTTGGCTAATCTCAATCTCTATGACTGTTTAGATCTTCACTGATTTCTTTGAAGTTTTTTAGTTCCATATTTGGTGTGTCTCCACAGAAAGTGTTGGACACCAGAGGCATCCAACTTGATGCCATACTTGTCACCCACAAACATTGGTAACATATTTAGGCACTGGTTCACACTCAGACTGGTTTTTTTTTTTTTTTGTTGTTTTGGGTTTGTTTGTTTTTTGTTTTATGATATGTTAAGCACATTGTTATATATTCAGATTCATGCTTGATCGAATACTCAAGGGGTTATGGATAAACTATTGCAATTGATTTTATTTTTGACCTTTCATGTGGAAAATCTGAAGATATTCAAAAACTCCAAAACAACTCTTGCCACAAAATGAAACAAATACTCCTACTCAAACAACTGCACCATCAAGCTGTTGATTGGTAGTGTATTAAACTGCAGCTGGTGGTGTAGTCGTTAAATCACTTGCCTTAGTTAGGATCCTGTTGATTACACTGGGTGTTGTTTGTTTTTTTGGACAAAATTCCTGAATTGTTTAGGCTTAATCTCACACAATAATATTGAAGACAGACTATAAATCAAGGTGCCGCCTTTTATTATTATTATTATAGCGATCCAGCAGCCTGTTGGGCGTGTGCCCTTCGGCCTAAAATCATGGCGATGAATTTGCTAGTATTAGGTGCCGCCTTTAAATCGTATTCTTCATGTGATGAAAATTGCATTAAAATAAAAACTTTGAACTTTTCAGTTTGCAATTATGATTTTTAACATTTCAAAAAAAGTCAGTGTAATCAACTGGAACATCTAATCCTGGCAGGTTGGTTCCATTTATGGATTACATTGTGCTCTCCTGTTGAAATTTTGTAATTCTTTTAAATTTTGTACTTTTTGGGAGAAGAATATGAGCATCTGATTGATATACACGCATGATCTGATTTTTACACACAGGGATCACAGTGGGGGCAATGACGAACTGAAGCAACATTTCCCTGGTGTGCCAGTCTATGGGGGAAGTGAGGACAATGTACCTGGGGTGACGCAGTAAGGGCTTTCTTCTACCAATGGTTTATTATACACGTGTACAGTACTCATCCCGCCAATATGAATGGATTGAAATATTAAATTGTTTGGTAACACTTTCCTATACTTTCATGTAACATTGGTTACCTCATTGGACCTTTGTAGCACATTTATTCCATTCGTGTATGGATGGTGTGTTCTTTCTCTTAGGCAAGAAAAGTTAGACCAATTTCCTGAATTTGTGTTGCCACACTGTCTGATGCACTCTTGTGTCAATGATAACAACAGTAAAGTATTTATGAATTTATGAATACAATCCCCCATTACATGTATTATTCACAACTGAAGTTGAGACACAATGTTACATAAGACTATTACTTTGTATTTGTTATTGTATGTTCTTTGTTGTTGTTTTAGTTTGTTTTGAGCGGGTGGTTGGAGGGCGCCTCTGGTAGGGTCTACTTCTACTTCTGTTTGATCTTTTAACTAATCCTTTCATCTTACTATTTCATAGCACTGTATGACCTATATTGTGTCGATGTGCTCTCTTTTACAAACAAACAAAAAGTTTGTTTTGATTTGTTGTTGTTTTGTTTTTTTGTTGACATTCTTAGAAATTATCCCTGTAGATGAATAAATGGAACTCTAATTTTTTTTTATCGCCTGATCTCAATTAGTTAATCCCAATTATGAAAATTGGATGTGCATTCTGTCGAAAGAGAAGGAATATATTGAAATTAAATGTCTCCAATATTTCCTGTTATTTTTTGTTTATTTCATAGGACGTTGAATGACAATGAGAGTGTAGAATTTGGAGACCTTCATTTCCAGGTGATCTTCACCCCTGGCCACACAGTGGGTCACATCGTGTACTTGTTGGATGGCAAACCCTTCGGTATGGCTCACAGTCTCTTCTCAGGGGATCATCTCTTCATTGGAGGCGCTGGTGAGAAATGGCTTGGACATCTTATAGAAATTAGTCTTGTGGCCAGTTTGTGGTACAGGGGGTGTTCATTAACTGTTGCAATCTTGCAACCTTGCCCATAACTTTGGTTTCAAATATTACACATACATAAATAACGCAGGGGTAGCATACTGGTTTTATAAGGTCACAAGGTCAATATATACCAGTGGAATCGTCCCTCAGGCTTTGGGGAGTTTGCAAAACCATGGCTTATTATGACAGGCCTTTTTAAGATGGACTACAACTTAGGAGGTCCCATTCTATTCATAACCTACAATGTGTTGAAAAGGACGTTTTACTTGAGAAATATCAAGCTTGTTTTATTATTTTCAACCAGGGAGAATGTTTGAATCGTCTCCAGCCACTATGCTGACGTCCTTGGACAAACTGCTCAAACTGCCAGATGATACTTTGTTGTGGCCTGGTAAGAACTACTTATCCCCCCTCCCCCCCCCCCCCCCCCAGTTTGTATACATACAGGATATGCTGCACAAGTGCACAGAGTACAAACACACATTTCGTGCAAGTGCATGCATTCCTACGTTGACAGAGAAACGCACATTCACTTGGCTCAAGTGCATGCTCCAAGCTCTCCAGTCTAGCACGACTTAACACAGGGACACAGGTGTGAAGTGGGGAACACAAATCTAGTCTCGCTATGGTGACCAGCTGTGGGATACAATGACATGTTAAGCCGACCTGTGACTTGTGATTGTGTCACTCACCCAGTCAGTCACACTATCACACCACCCACCTACCGTAGTTGATTCCTTGTTTTTGTGCTTGGTGGAAATTCTTTTTTCAATATTAATTTGCTCATCGCAGGATAGGTCTCTATAGTTGGTTGATTGTCATGAGCATCAATCTTTAATTATTTTTTTTCCTTAATGCTTTTATTTCAAGTCCCAGTCATCTGTGTGATCGATCACAAGTTTCAATAAAGACAAAACAAACACGAATAAAAGAAAAGAAATAGTTACAAATTATCTAAAAGTGAAAGCGAGGCCACATGCTGCCTCTAAGACAGGTTATTAGGTGTGCCACTCACAAATTACATTGCCGATCAGGGGAGACAGTCAATAGAAAATGTACACTAGGGGGTTCTCCAGAGGTGTGTGCACATGTGTGGCATGTACTGTATATAGATAAAGATTTATCTGTGTTGCTTTCCTTGTTGAGTTAATGAGTAATTTTTTCATTTCTGTAAATAATCAAACATGTTATCATATGAGTCAAATCATATCAAAGAAGATATTGCTGTCTACGTATGTGAAGCACTTGAATCATGAACCTTGTTGTCCTGATAATGCGTTTACTAAATGCTGTGTATTGATATTGTTATTATTATTTCAATTACAACCTCTTGGAAGGCACTCTCCACAATCAGCCCGCCTCAAACACCCAATAGTCAAAAAGACACTGGCCACTCATCGTCCACATCCACAATCCAATAAACCTCATCATGCACCATCGCCCCAATTCACAAAGGATTTGAAAATGATACATGTTTCATTTGTTTAAACTATACTCTCTTTGGAAATATCAACAGGTCACGAATATGCACAAGATAATCTGAAATTTGTTTGCCATCTTGATTCAGAAAACATTGATGCACAGGTAGGTAACCTAACATTTGATGAAATAGTGACATGCCAACTTTTTTTTTTATCCTTAGATTATAGTTATAGTTATTAAAATGGTATCAAATTTGTCGGAGTTCCAGCATTGTTTATTTGAGTTGATCTCTTATATTGAATTAGAAATAGGTGACAATAGGTATTTAGAGGGTACCATCCTAACGTTAGATCGCACTATCCCTAAAGTTAAGTCTATGTTCCACTGGACTTCGTGACATGCTGTACATTATATAAGTGTCAACCTTTTAACTTTAACCAAGGTAAAGACTGAAGGTTAAATCCAACACGTTTTGCACTTTTGTTTGCTCACCTTTTTTGTTTCATTATAAAATATTTGTTTTTTTCTTTTCTTGAATATTTCAGAACAAACTTGAGTGGGTTGACAGTAGACGGGAAAGCAGTTTGTGTACAGTAAGTAAACATGGAACTTACATGAACACATACTAACACAAACCCCTCTGGCATTAGTGGTAGTTATAAATAATATTCATTTGGAAGTAGGATACTTCAGTGGTTTGGATTTCATTCCTGGTTGTCAGTGACCTTGATTGGCCAGTGGTTGGCGGGCACCTCTGGTATAGTCTACTTTTGTTTGATTTTAACTCTGTAATCTTACTATTGCCAAGCATGTCATGAATTTATTATATATGTTTTATGGGAGGAAAGTCATAGATTGTTTTAAGCAAGTAGTAGCTGGAAGTGTCTTTGTTGAGGTAAAGTGAAGTAAAGTCAGCACAAGAACATTTTGGACAAGACTTGTGCTACTATATTTCAGACAAAGAGGAGGCATTCAATTACACCAAAGTTAAGTGAGGCAATGGGGGAACATTTCTAGACCAATGAAAAAAAAATACATCCCAGCTATGAATCGAACCCACGACATTGTAGCATAAAGCCTGACATGCTAACCACTAGCCACAGGGTGTACATATTATCTATTTTCCTGCATTTTATGATTTGCATTGTTCATGTGTTTTCCAAAAGGAAGTGATTATTTGGGTAACTAGTTACCCAAATAAGTAAACCCCCATGCTTTCATTATTCAGGTAACTAGTTACCAAAATAAGTGCGGTACGGGTGTTTTATTATTTGGGTTACTACTTCGCCGACCTTATTTCCGGCAGCGCATGCATGTTTTTCATTTCGTTTTCAGTTTAGGCCTATATAGATCGAGACGTCTCGTTCTTCGCTTCATTCATTCACTGTTGACTGACAACAAAAAAAAGAAAATGGCTGATCGTCTTTGTGTTGGAAGTGTGTTCTCTTCTTTTGACGAGTTTAATGAGATTTTTAAACTTCATTCAAACGGAATTTACGGTAAAAAAACGCAAGAACAATCGAGAGTGTCAACAAAACACGTCAAAAAGAAAAATTTCCCTCAGTTGGAAATACTACCACGTGTGCTTGAGATGCAAGCACTTCGGAGAATATACTACGTCGAGAACGAATGGACCCCGCTCCAATCGAGAGTAAGTAAATCTAGACTAACGTTTATTTTAATAATTAATGTAAATGTGTTAGACCATTTCGATAGTCACGAAGATGGAGGATAGGCGAGTACGACGACGGTCGATTTCGATCATGAATCGTTCCCTGAGGGTTTAGGGGGTAGGTATAGGAATTTAGGAAATATTAGTGTTCGGGAATTTAGGAGATCAGGGCTCAGGAATTTATAAGATTAGGGTTCGGGAATTTAGGAGAACAGTATCAGGAATTTAGAGTTTAGGGTTCCTAGATCAATAAGCTCGGATTACTAGAGGGTTAGCGAGTACGACGGGCGATCACAATACTTTTTATTACGTCACACGAGAAGAGCTCGCTTCTGCACTACTTTCTCTTTTACAAGCGGCGAGACTTTTGACAACTATAGGGGTTTGGTAGGGTTTTAGTTCAACCCCTGATAGATCAAAAATCAGCGCAAGATTTAAATATCATTTTCGTGCTCAGCGCATCAAAATACTTTAGATAAGTCATTTTCCCGAATCCTTAAATGAAGGAAGGTGGTAGAAAGTAAAAATTTATGGTCTTATAATTTTAAGATAGTGGAGCAGGTACACTGAAAATGTACAGCGAGACAACACCAGAAAAGGAATTTACTGTCACACCTGGGACTCGAACCACCTCAACTACGGCACCACTAGCACATCGGAGTCGGACGCGCTATCTACTACGCTATCCATTCCCCCATCATAGTATCGGGATTGCCAAAAAACAGAAACAATAAAGGAGAACCTATCTCAAAGTAATTTATAATCTGTTGACTAATTTGTTTTTTTATCTCCCTCAGTACTTTCAAGACTGGCTGTCAGTCGAAGGTAACCCTTCAAGCCAACAAAAAGAAGAACGGTCTTGTCATCATTGACTGCAACTTGGTTCATACCTCACATAGTGCATCTTCTACTGATACAGGTATGTATACTGTTAAGTGTTCTCTAATATAATTGGTAGAGGATAGGTGGACCCTGGGGTCCAAGTAGCGAAAAAGACGTTTTTAGGATAGGTGGACCCCGGACCAATCAAAAGCTGTCTCCTAGTCATGTGAGGATTTAATTGATTAGGCTAAGGAAAACAAGCAAGGCAAACATACTCGGTTCGACATTATTCTAAGTCCAAGTTACCTAAATCGTCATATTTATCTTCGCTTCGAAAACCTGATCGCGTATTTAGGATATATTTCATTAAGAAAATATAATTATCTTTAGATTGTTTTTACCAATGGCTTCACAAGATTTTTTAATGGTTGAATCAGTTCGGTATCTAGATTCAATGTCTTCTAGCTATGCTTGATCTAAAATCTAGCTTGTCAGACCAGTCAACTGCAAATTTATATGGAAAGCTCCTAAGCTAGAATTGTAGAATAAAATAGCGAAGACAATTATATGATACATCTGCTTATCCAGACACTTATCTCATCAACCAATAAAAAAAAAATCGCAATACATGATACGTGGAGACAATAAAAGATAGTTCTTATTAAACACTATTTTGTCAAAGATTTCGTGCAATGACCCATATAAAGCTCACTTTCTGTGTTTTGATGTGTAGTTGAGCTGCACGCTAGACAGACCATTGTTTTGTAAAAGTAGGGAAGAGTGACGTTGTGTGTAACTTTTTAAAAATAACATTTGTTGTTTATATTCACTTTTTGCGACACAGATAAGTTATAAAAAGAAATGTTGCATTGCAGCGTACCTCACATGTTTCCAGAATGGCCGGGTGGGAAAGGGTTAATTGAATGCTTCATCGCCTTTCTGGGTCTTGAAATGATGTTCATTGCAATTTTGTTTTCTCTTTGCTTCCAAATAGTTGATCTCTTCGCTTATCCGGAGAACCGGCGACTGGATGAGCAGCAAACGCAGGACCTGTTAACGATGCATGGCCTTGGAGTAAAACCAAGCAAGTTGATAGCTCACGTAAGGAAGCAGCATGGGATCGTCCTCACAAGTAATGATGTGACTAATCAAATCCACCGCAATCGCCAGAAAGACGGCTGTGACGACAAACAGCGTGTCCAACAATTCATTGCTGCCCTAATTGAACATGACCCTGTTGCAACAATGGATGTTGTGACAGACAAAGATGGAGTCGTATCGTATCGTATCCTTTTAGATGCAGAAGGCATTACTGCCTATGATGCAAATGTTCAAATAATCAACGAAAACACACATTATCACAACTACACGTTAATTTAGTGCTTGCTGGAAGGTCGAGA
>JAUELH010094175.1:0-12450 GCA_031471375.1 Hermissenda crassicornis | reverse complement strand
CAATTACAATTTATTAAAGCTATCCTTACACTGCAATGCGGTACAAAAAGGAAATTTGATAAAGAAAGAAAGAAACAGCTAAAAAGAGTACTAAACATACGATACATAACAAAGATCATAAACAAATCCCTGTACGAAAAAAAACAAAAGAAAAATCACTGTCCTTAGATATTTTAGATCAAAGATGGCGTCTATTTGGAAATATGTTATTATAGATTTAGAAATTCTAGCAAACAAAGCTATGACAGCATACTTCAAAAACATGTGGTGACGGACAATAACCACCCTACTTGTCCATTTGAACCAAAATCTCGGGACCCGCGAAGATCAAATCACCCTAAAAACAAACTACGTTGACCAGTGATCGACAGGGTTGGAATGACTTTAAACACGAACTGGTGGAAGCAGCCGAGATTGAAGGTATGAAAATGACGCACTGATTAAAATTCCTCGACCAGCGACCATGTCGATACATATGGCGATTCCATCTTTAACATTTCACATATTTGTTCCCAATACTGTTGTCTTCTATTGAGTATTTCAGAACGTGTTTTGCACAAGACTGTTGGTATGTGATACCTACCTCCAATGTTGCTATGATCTGCAAGATAATTGTGTGATGGATTGTCTTGTGTTGATATAGTCAATATTAAGCAAAGTATGACTTTGTTCGTGACCTTGGGAGGTGCTGGCGAGGTCAATATCATGATTTGTATTATTGCAAGTATTTTGTTTGTGTGTTGATGTTTTAGGAGGCTAGCGACACAGATTGGTAATGTCCCTGTTATCTCATAGGGAAATTCATTAGTTTATTGAAACACTTGACATAAGTTGAACGTTAATTTTCACAAAATTTAGTACAAAAAAGTAAAACGATTGTCTATATCTTTATCTATCTATCTAGATAAAGATAGTTGCACATCTTTAAGGTGGAAAGTAGTGCGCGAACATTTTTGGGGAAAGTCTGTAGTCGTCATCACTTGGATTTGAGTGTAAAGGAGTATATTGCTGTTTTTTCATGATTATGTCATTGACTATAACTTCATATTGCTGAATGGTATTTTATGACATAGCACTAAAAAGGAAAATTAATACCTAATAAGTAGAGATAATACAGACAATAACAGTGCAAAGAAAATGATGAAATATGAGACAATAGGTGGCGGAGTGTTACAGAAGACACAATGCAATGTGCTTAGCGTTATCGAAGGTGCTTATGTTGTATATAACTTACCTTCCGTGTGTGATAACCGTCTGTATCGGAGTTCTCAAATATTGCATCAAGTTCACAGTCACTCCCCGTCTTCAAGCATTGGGAGGAGAGGGAGAGAGAGAGAGAAGGGCATAGGAAAAATATACGGCGACGTTTGGAAACACAAAAGATTGATTTATCTTCTGTGAGTGCCATTGAAATTAATCCAATCGATATGGTGTGGAGACATTAGCGTTCCGCTCTAAACAAGGTCTATCTATTTCGATGGGTAAATAACGAGCTGTGATAAAACACACGACACATGGAAGATGTGGTTTCATAAAGATGGCTACTGGTTGAAAATGACATGCTATAACATTGATACACATCGCTTAGGCTGTTAAATGTCGATTACAATCGATCTAGATTCAGTGGGCTTATTGCCTTCTTATTCTTAGACATCTGAAAAAGACATCTTGATAGCATTTTGTACATCAAAAGCCATTGATGACAAGAAAATGATTTGAAAGCAAGTGGAAATATATATAATCTGATATGAACAGAAACGCAATTTCAGAAAGCGTTCTCTGCTTTCACTATTTATCATATTCATAGTGATGTTGAAGTATACAGTTTTCCCACAATCGACAATAGGTAACCAAAAAAAATACTTCCTCATAATTGATTCAGTACCTCGACAAATTATGAAGCATACATTGTATTTGTGTTCAAAACAAAGTCAATCTGCAAACACCAAAGCATCACAGCTGGAAATGCAATTAGCTTGATATGTTAGTAAAGAAATATACATACCTAACTAGATAATATGCTATTTGAGAAGTTAAAATATCTACGGATTGAGTTAGTGTGGTAGGTAAAAGAATGTGAGAAAATGAGAAAATGTTTTATGCATCCTTTTAGGTGTGCAAATAACATGCTGTATAACTAAGGTAAAGTTCCATACTGTTACCTCATTGGCAAGTGTGGTACAAGGGGGCTGGAAAAGTACACATTTTACTCTAATAGAAATATGCACTTTGACTACTTTATAACACAGAAAACTAATTGCCAAATATTAGATGTTAATGAGACACAAATGTTCAGTATTTGTCCAAATAAAAACCATAAGAAAAAAAAGGGGGGGGGGGTTCGTTTGGGTGAGAAATTGAAAGATTGGGAAACATGCAACACATTAAGATTCTTCAGAAAGGTGTATAAACACCTACGTACAGTACGCTGTCGTCATTGCTGTAGCCCTATGTATCCATACTATTAACACATACATTAAAGATGAATGAGGAAGTGGGTACACATGATAATGATAATGATAATGATAATGATAATAATGCATTACATTATATCAGCAAAAATAACTAATCTTCTATGCATTTTACACTCAGTTTAACTTATTGGACATGTTTTATCATCAATTATAACAATTGGCAAAATTCAAATGTTTCAGTCTAGACTTAAACGAATTCATACTATGAGATGTATCACTTGTGACCTTTGGCATAGAATTCCATACACGAGCCCAAAATGTGCAATATTTTCCCGTGTATTTGAAGCTAACGTTCAACAATGTTGTCATGTCGGACGAAAACTTGAAGGGGCATAAATCTTTAAACATCATTTCCATTAATCAGGAGCTTCGTCATAAAGGCATTTAAAACACATTGTTGCTCTTTTGTGACCAATTCTTTCCTTGACAGACAGACGGGTGGTTGGAAAGCACTTTTGGTATGGTCTACTTCTGTGTCACTGTATGACCTGTATTGTGTGAATGTGCTCTGTTTTAACAAATAAACAAAGTTGACAGACAGCCAGTCCAATTAATACAAAATGGGAATGGAATGTGTCATTCTCTTTTTGTTTAGTAATCAACCTACTATTGTGAATGACCTGGAAATTTTGTCTTGAATTATGCTTTCTAAAAGAGAGTGACAATAATCATTGTAAGCATTATCTACAATCGTTTTGTAAACTGAAAGGCATCAATGTCTCGGTATTATAGAAAATGTGTGACCAAAGTCCAAATGCATTTAACACTTATAGCCTAGCAAATTTCTTTACAAAAAAAATCTCAACCCAGATCATCTGCTGTTGTGATAACAGCAGATGATCTGAGTTGATAAACCTTGTGAAAAAAAAGTGAAAATGACAAAAGCACTTCCCAAACCAACAGCAAACAAATCGCATTGGACAGGACTTGTAGCCTGTTAGTCAGGTGTTCAACTTTTCCGATCAAGAAATTGCTGTTTAAATCAGTCAGGTACTCATTTACACGTTGTTGGAAGGAATCCAACTTAAAGGACTTTGACGCACTAACTTACCCACTCGGCTATCGTGCCTCAATAATGTGTAATAAAACAACAGTTTGTTTCGATGAGTAATAATATCCGCCACCATTACTTATTCAACAGAAAGGCAGCTTTAAAATAATGATAACATTTAAACCAATAATTGCGATGAAGGCATGATAGAATGCAGTCATCATCGCCTCCAAGTGGAGTGGTGTGTTTTGGGATTTTAAAAGAAAAGCACTACCAAAAAGCCTTAACAAAACAAAATGACAGAATATCAGTTATTATTAAGATCATGCCGTGCATATGATGATGACCCTCATAACCCACTTTTACGTGAAGTGGCAATGTTTGCACCCCAGCAATAGTTTGGATAAACAATTGATTCATGAAATGCATATGGAATTTGTAATGTAATATATAAACACAAATGTGTCCGAAACTACGAGAACTGTCCTGAAAAAGAAGAAAATGCTGGTAATCAGCCAAGTATTCATTTACACTTGGGTTCTATTGTGATGTACACATTTCTGGCCAAGACTTTCGAAATAGCATAACATTTTACAAAATGTAACGTTTATGAGTTGCAGTTGATTCAACATTTGGGCACAAGTATCCCAACACACCACACCGTAGAAATATGGTGACTGAAAACAATCTGGCCTCAGATATATTATTATATCGTCATGTCATTGTTGTGACCTTAAACAGGGCAGGGTTTCTTTGAACTCCTAACGAATCGAAAAAGGGAGACGGTTTCATAAATACTCAAACAGTTATTGTTGATTTTTTAAATTAAATTTTTTGTTTGGTGGGGGGGGGGGGGGGGAATTTATTTATACCAAAGTCACTGTTCATAAAGGTGTCTTTACTCTTTTTGCTGAAATGGATTAGAGAGCCATGTTTTGACACAATGTGCGCACCTTTCATTTAAAATTGTAATGCATTACTCGAAACTTCTGTGTGGTATTAAATTGAAGGAGAAATTTATTGCACCTGAGACTAGACTTACAAAAAAAATCTCTACGTCAAAATAAATCACTTTGTTTAGAAACAAGTGTATTAGGAGGATTGCTGACATACTCTTGGAGACGATTTTATAATCGATGGTCGTATGAAATTCTCTATAAATAATGTGAGCCCTGGCCTGATATTAATATGTCTGACTAGCACTTTTCTAAATTTCGTCTATCATTTTCTGTTTGAGGGTGGAATTCAGTCAAAATTACTGTGCCGGGATAAATCTAGTTGATGTGCAAAACAAATCAGTTTTATTGCAATTCCTTTCAAAATATATGATAATTACCCAACGCAAGAGTTACAGATTGTTTTCAGTCACCGAATGAATTGATCCCAAGTGGATTGCTACAACATACTGAAATAGGGTAAGCGTCCTAGCCCAAATCACAACTCACCGTAGGAGTATCACACGTCTGTGTAGGCATTTCAAACACATTTTATAATATCAACCATTAGGAATGTCATTATTGTGAAAATTCAAGTTCAACTTCAAATTCAATTCATCGATACACATTATAAAATAATTTTGATTTAATTTAAAAGTGATATTTCAGTCATTGAAATGAGTAATTCACGTGTATGATGTGTACCAAAACAACCTAACAGCGTAAGGTTGAAATTAATTCAGGGGCAATGAATACAGCTGATTTGCCTGTATCAGAAAATGAAAACCAACCGATAGTATAGTAGGGAATGATGTTTCTCACCATATCTATAATACTCTGCCCAACACAAAAATATTTTCTTGTTTTTCGAAAATAACATTTGCAAATATTCTACAAATGGTTTTCAATGGTCTTATCTCAGTTACACCTAATTACGTTTATTATGGCCAGAATGGCTATTTTTCTTTGTGTTTATTAAGAATTAAATATATTGTTTAGAACGTTTATGGTATTCAAATTCTGAAGAAGAACAAGAACAAGAACAAGAACAAGAACAAGAACAAGAACAAGAACAAGAACAAGAACAAGAACAAGAACAAGAACACGAACAGAAACAAGAACAAGAACAAGAACAAGAACAAGAACAAGAACAAGTACAAGAACAAGAAGAACAAGAAGAGAAGAACAATAAGAAGAGCAAGAAACACACACAAACATAACAATGCCCCGTATCTATGTATAGCTACAAGAGAGAAGTTGGCTCGTTCATTTCAAATGATTTCTTTTTTTAATTGTTCAACGACTTAACATGGACGTTAAACATATGCATTATTGTTGCTCAACAATCATTATCGCTATAAATGGATGTTATAATAATATACAAAACTAATGCGTCTAAATGTTCCGAAATGAATGCACCTTTTGACAAAGCACAAAGACACATTGTGGATGTAAACAAAAATCACAGATGGCACTCTTTTAGCTATAAATATATCCCAGGTCATTCTCAATCTTGTTTATCTTAGTGTTTCCATATGCACAATGCAGCTGGAATTGTTTATAGTTATTCTTCAGTAACATGTTAATGATTACGGCTAAAATCATGTTGATTATCAAAATGTGTAGATGGCTTACAAAAACTGTCGTCTGATTCTGGTTTCTTTGACGCAAATATTCAAGTGGCGAGGAGGGCTATTTTGTTGCAATGTGCAAGGAGATAACGATTTGACAGATACATAGTAATGTTTTCTACTAAAATATGTTAAAAATATCAAGTTACATTTGAGTAAAAGTAAGCTAGTGATAAAATATAAGAGTAAAAATATCCCCCAATATTGATAGAATGGTTTTGAAAAGCACATAAAAGTATTAAAAGTATAAACATTCATATTCAAATCGATCCAAAGCCTTTATAGAATAAAAAGGACGCCCTCTGCCAATTGCATCAAGTGAAGTGTAAATTGTTTTACGAATATGTATATCATTAATGTATGCAATGTCAGAATCTTCCTCTGTGTTTCAAAACATAGAATAATTGACACTTAGCTATTGCAAAGTCAAATATTTCACCCAAGGAAAGTTTGAAATTGGTAGGAAATCTGAAAGAAGAAAAAACATGATTATTGACATTCAAACTCACCTGGACTGCAACGTAACGGACACGTTTGCCTTCATGGGGAAGGAGGTATTTGAATTTGGTATGTTTTATGACGAACACAAAGGCCTCCCATAGATTCAGAATGGATGGCATGATGTTAAATGGTGGATACACTGGATTACCAGGCTCTACAAACGTCAACCACAACCCGGTTCTGGCAAATTTCCACTCCACATCTCTCTCGTCCTAAAGAGAAACGGAGACAGGTCAGCATCAATTAATTCTTCATTGAAAAACACGCATTACTTTCAAGAAGTTGGTTTTGTCTTTTTTCTTTGAAACTCTGGACTCTCAGCTTATTCATTTTTTAAAAGATGATAAAATATTTTCACTTCATCATAACTTACAATTTTTGCGTACATATAAACACCATGCTGGCTAAAACACAGGTTTGTCGAAACATTTTTAAAGGAATGGTAGTTTTTGAAGTGATCTATGTTTGACACCATGTACCTTTTTTAATCAAAATTGCTGCCTTTATATGTATAACTTCACTTTTAAGACGTAGCACACTGGATATGGTAAAACAAGTGGTGTGTTAACCTGTACTTCCTGGAAACTGTTGGACATGACAGCAATGAGGAGATTCAAAAAGACAATCATGGTGAGGAAGACATATATGCCATACAGGTAGAATGCAATCGTGGATGCTCCCTGTGCCCTGAAATAGACAAGGATATGTCATTAAAAAAAAACATATTAGCAACCCATAGTAATCACGCTCTTCTGAACAATAACTAGCTAGATTTTATAATCCATCAAAAGTTATTGAAACAATGAATTATACAAGGTGTCAAAAAACAACAACCAGGAATGGTGAAAGTTGTCTTCCGAAAGCAATACAATCAAAACATTCAATATTTAAACATTTTTTTTACAAAATGGATGTTTTATTTTCAAAAAATTGTCCTTTTCATGAAAACTCACACAGTTGAGTTTCAAATAACAAAAGTTATATATATAAGTTTTAAAGAAGAAAATATATGGACTTAAACACTGTATAATGGTTTAAGCAACACGATTCGATACATCACGCATCCAGAGCAGCTCTCACAGCACTGAAGAGATGTTTCAACCTTTCCCTTGAGTAACCGATTCCCCATTCAAAATAGGTTTCTAAAATGTTCTACTTGGCAGACAACCAGCTCAAATTAAGGGAGGATAAGTCTGAACTGGTTGCCTTCAGATAGAACCAAATCCCACGTGTTATTGAGTTGTTTTATGTAGTAACGATTACATTATAGAGCACAACACGGTTGTAGGAAATCTTAGCTCTTTTTGACATATTCATCACAATGCAAACACTTCATTACTGAAGTCTCTAAAATGTCTCATGCCAATATGAGAAACGTCTCTTCCATATCAGGCATTTGACAAATGATAACAATACATCTTTCTTTCCTAATCAAATTATATTTTTTACCGCATTGCAGTGTAGGCATCAATATTTAAGATAAGCAGGTGATGAGCCCACTGTCTGTATGGGTAGAATTAAATTTACCAGGCCAGCGGCCAGATTTGGCCTACTCTTTTCGATTTTGAAACTGTCCTGGGTTCTTTAACCTGCCTTACGTAGACACGGGACCTCCTGTTTATCGCCACATCCGAGATGGCGAGGTGTTCTAAGAGACTCCACTACCCGATAGAGCCCCGGCGATGCGCTTTTGTGACCATTAGGAACCATTTGGAACTATTTTGTGCAGAAAAAACATGCTGTCCTTTATGGGAATCGAACTACCGACCCTCAATTCTAGTGACGAACACCTTAACCACTATGCCACCGAGTTGACATCTACTTGTCAATACGTTCATTACCAGTCATTGTGACCATTGTAACTCGCTCTCAACGGCCTACCTAAATTAACAACACATTTTAGAAAATAACCATTGGTTGCCGGTGGGAAGGAGAGTTAAGATTGCTTGTCTTGTCTTCAGATCTCTCCATAATTTGGCACCTATATAGCTCACTTTGCTCTTGACTCTTCCCGCTCCCTCTTATAATTCTGTTACTTGGAAACAAACTCCATAGACGGGTGCGGTTAGGTTACAAGCTAGAAGTTTTGAAACAAGTGCGGCCACTATAAAAAAGTTATATTGGTGACTTTTAAGTTTCTTTGAATGCCCTTCAGGATGGTGAACTCTGGAGCCACACGAAATCAGCGTTACCGAATTATTCGACGGTATGTACAAAGTTTTGGCATGCGTGGACGACATGCTAGTTAACACAAGAACATTTGAAGGACGGTTGGACAACTGCTGTCACGGTTACGAAGAGGTCACCAATCAGAACGACCCTCCAAGTGTCTGATAACCACAACTGAACTGGATTTTATTGGACACTGTATTAGAAATGACACTTAATGTTTACATGAAGATAATGTTCGTAAGGTTCTGTATGCACCTAGACCTGTAACTAAGAAAGAAATAATATCATGATTACATTTAGTTGGTTACTATTAGGAAGTTGTACCAAATGTTGCTGTCATAGCTGCACCGTTAACTGATTTGTTAAGAAAGGGTTTACCTGAAAGGCTTAGTTGGGTTGACGCCCAAGAAAGATCCTATATCTGTCTGAAGAATTACATTACTACCAAACCCATGTTGTCATTGCCTGACTTTGACAAACACTTCATATGGAGTACAGATGGTTAAAATAGAGCTATTGGTTACTCTCTGATGCAGCAACATGGGGATAAATATTATCATGCAGGCTATGGGTCTCGAACGTTTAGTCTCAGAGAGGTAACATATTCAGTCTCAGAGCGTGAGTGCTTAGCAATTGCATGGGCTGTCAAAACATGTTCCTTGCACTTATATGGAAAGAAATTCATGTTGACGGTTAAGAGTTGGTTTTTGTTTTCGCAAACATATTCGGCAGACATTTAGGTTTCAGGTATTTTGGAAAAAAAAGCTATCAGAAATTGATCGAGGCTTCTTCTTAGTTGTTTTAGCAGATCCTTCTCCATCGATTTAATTCAAACTGTACTGAAATATATCGAATCAGTAGGTACTTAGTAATGCTCGTTGCCTGGACAGCCTGTAACTGCACTGTACAGATACAAACATTGATGTTGTAAAGGCTATTGATAAATACCCATCGGGAAACATGTAGGGCGTTATCAAATGAAGTGTATATGCCTACTGATTCAATTTCTAAAAGTTTGAATAAAAGTTATAATGGTGTTTTATCAATGCCTCCCTCTAATATTGTTAAGTTTAAGCATTTGATTTGGGGTGGTCGCGCACAGGTCACTGTATTGGGGGGGGGGGGGAGGGAAGCGCCCCGTTCAGTGAACCCGTCTCTTTAGTGGCTGCGGTCAGGGCACATGACCATGGTCATGGTCTGGTACAAAAAGTAGGTAATGAAAAACCCTCATATTTTCTAGCAATTCCATTCTACAACTGCCAAAAAACATGAATCCTCACTTTGGTTGCCATATCTAACATGAACAAGGGGTTGGTTCTAAATTTAGAAAATTACATCGTTAAGCAATCACTTTCCACCCGTGGTCGCGGTTGGTACACGCACTATACATCTATATTTACATTTGCATTCTAAAGTGCGTTGCCTAACATTTTTTTCAACGCAGAGTTACAGTACATTTCCAGCCCGATGGGGTCGTATAACAGGTCGTCACACTCGCATTTTGGTCTCTTGGCCATCTGGTTACGAAGCAAGTGCATCATGACTACTGCACTATAAACTTTATCCTAGTTAGCATTTTCTATACATTGTAAATTATACATTACAGCTTAATTTAAGTGCATTCTACCTTGAATTACATCATTACTAGTAATGCCTCAAACATCTGACACAGCCTTACTTGTCTGGGTTATTTGTGAGAGAGAGAACTCGTGGCGTATCATTCCCAAATGTTTTCTTCAGATATGGAGCTGTCATTGATCCCATGCCAAAAAAACTCCATGTCAATGTTGACAATGTACCTGAAAAGCTGGCGTCGGAATGAGGAAAAAATTATTAGAAATACACGACTCCCTCAGATTGACAACAGATAGTGTGATGTGCCACCCTATTGAATTGAATCGATACGTCACATTACATTGGCTCTTAAAGAACCTATGTTTATACTATTCCTCAATTAAGAACCTCAGGGTGAATCATATTTTATTACCCGTACACTAAAATGATTCCTGTAGCGAAGAAAACCCCACCTATAAATGGAATGATACTGAGCTTTATCTTCAGCCTGACAATTTTAAGTGAAGAGTAAGCTGTAGGAGTCAATTCTTTTTGCTACCATGCACAAATAGAGTACAGTGGTAAAGAATATACAAGATTTAAAAGGGTTTACTATGGTGATTCCTGCAATGCAATTTTTCAGATGTTCTATATTTGATGTTCTTTGTTTTGCTGCATTATAACAAAAGTATTAATGGTACTTCGCTTTTATCTGTCCTGAAAAAAAACCCATTGTAATTCCACGACATTATGTGTCATATCAACAGACATTAGAATATAAATACATCAATGACTGGTTTTGCTTCCTAAACACTGAATTAATCAGCAATTAGTTTGGGTATCCCAACATACAAATAACATACAGTCACCATCCATTTTCCTGCACTTAAGTGTTGAACTTGTACCAAATAGAGTGAGAGGGGATCCAGCTACGAATTTATTCAATTCCAGATAAGAGCATTTCTTATTTGTCAAAGAATACTGCTAAGCAGAAATGCTGTTTAGTGTCGTGCATTGTCGCAGTATTGCGGTTACTGTTATTAATCAGTAATAATATTGTTATTTTTGTTATTATTGCTATTGTCATTGAGTAATAATTCTTTACGAAAACTGGGTGTGAAATAGTATTATTGTGGAGAGTAACTACGCGTTGTATAGGTATAAGAGATATATATCATCATTATCATTGAAAATATTAGTGACATTTCAAATATATTTCATTCATCTCTAACAGTGGCCTAACACTTCAAATGGACCATGGTATAATGACTTGCAATACGTTGGGTTAGATACGTGATGATAGCATAAACCACTGGTGGTCTATAATACATTATCAATACATATGGAATGGACAATACAGTATATTGAAATTCAAATAAACAATACAAACCATACCAAGTACAAACTGGCACGCTGCTGGTCTTACCTGCCAAAGGAATCGGTCAAACACCTGGCGGGGGCAAACAGGCCGGCCAGTCCGCAGGTAAAGGCAATGAGGATAAGGAGGAACATTCCCATGATTTTCACAATGTCTGCCATTACACGACTGAAAAAGTTGAAAACGTGAGATTCTGAATTGTGTGTAACAAATATTTTCTGTTCGCACCAACTAAATTCATGCACTGAAAATCGGAAAGTTTCCTAAGTAGACTATGGTCACACTTTTTTTTTTGTCCATGATACATAGGACTCCAATCATACTTTTATCGCCGTTTGCTTTTTACCATTGTATGGTGAAGAAGAATACCCCTGAATAGAGTGAATCACGAGTAATAGCCACCATCATGAGCTAAGTCCTATGGAGGCCCGGTTTATAGCGGACAATGGAATCCAAGGATACTTAATTATGATTTGGTCATGTTATGTAAATTTGATCATTGATAATGCTTATCTGAACTCTATAGCGATGTTATTTATCGGGGGAGTCATTTCATGTTTTACTATCTGCCTTAATTTAGATATTCCACAGTGTCAACCTTGTTTTCCGAAACTACCTTGATTCGGTATGAAAAAAAACCCCAAGTGTTTTAGCTTTTTAATTATTTTAAGAAGTCTTGGTCATGTTTCCGAGTGTTACATCTCTCTCTCTCTCTCTGTCTCTCTCTGTCTCTCTCTGTCTCTCTCTGTCTCTCTCTCTCTCTCTCTCTCTCTCTCTCTCTCTCTCTCTCTCTCTCTCTCTCTCTCTCTCTCTC
>JAUELH010090857.1:0-12495 GCA_031471375.1 Hermissenda crassicornis | reverse complement strand
CGGAGAGAAACAACAACCCCAAAACAATAAAAAAAAGTAACAACAACAACAAGATCAACAACAAAAATAAATACCACAACTATAATTAATTATGATAAAGATAATGATGACGATTTCGACCACAACAAAAGCAATAATAATATTAATATCATCAGTGAGTGAAATGACAATTGTTTGTACAGTATTGACAAAACAAAACATCAAATTATCCGTAAGATCCTCTTATCTTCTTATCATAAGAATACGTGTAGGTACATTTTTAATTTAAAAAAAAAAAATAATAATAAAATAATGATAATAAAAAAAATAATCCTTTGTTTTTGGGATTGGAATGAGTGTGAGTGTCAATGGCGATGCTGAATTATTAATGAACATTGCACTAAATATTCTCTGTTCCAAAAAAATGAACGGAAAAGTAAAATTCATATAGGTACTGATACTGATAATGATATAATAATAACAGTACCTAATCATAATAATAATAATAATAATAATAATAATAATAATAGTAATAATAATAATAGTAATAATAATAATAATAATAATAAAAAATAAAAGAATAATAATGAAAATAATATTAGTAATAGTAATAATAATAGTAATAATAATAATAATAATAATGATAATAGTAATAATAACAATAACAATATCAATAATAATAATACTAATAACAGTCAATGACACACCAATATCATAGGAGGATAATGATAACTTCCTATGTGTAGAGTAGCATTGGATGACATTAGATAACAATAACATTTTCATTGCCATTAGATAGTTCAGCCTTGGATTGTTTTTGTAAACCTATCAGACACACAATATTTATATGATATTATTTCAAGAAGCAATATACACAACATTGCTATATATGTATATATATAATATTATATACACACCTATAACATATGTATATAATACGTATATTATACATAGACAAGGACACAGAGGCTTGTATGTAATGTAATGCCTCCTTGATTGAAAATAATGCTGTAGTTTATATGATTCTTTATCAAAAGGTTGAAGGTTGAAGGTTGAAGGTAGAAGGTTGAGCAAACAAATTGTAAAAATCTTTGATAAGTTACGATGATAACATTAACCTGTTGATGGTGATGATTATTGAGGATGGTGATGATGATGATGATGATGATAATGATGATGACGATGATGATGATGAGGAGGAGGATGATAATGAGAAGGATAATGAGGAGGATGATGATGGTGATGGTGATAATGATAATAATGATGACGATGATGATGATGATGATGATGATGGTGAGGAAGAGGAGGAGGAGGAGGAGGACGAGAAAAAGGAGGTTGATGACGATAATGATAATGATATGGAAACGTATCTGAAATGTTAGCAGGTGTGTACCAGGTGTGTACGATACAATTCTAGAACGGATGACTCTCCTTCCGATATCGTCACCGAGTTTGAGTTTGAATGCTCATCTCTCGTTTTTCATATCCACATGTATACGCATCCTCTCTTCTTTTCTCTCTCTCTCTCTTTCACTCTCCCCTGTTTCTCTCCCCCTATCTCTCTCTCCCATGTGTATGTATCATATGTGTTTATCCTATCCCTCCACTCCAACCCACTTTTCTATCCCCACACCAATCACTATTTAAAAAAAACAACAAACCAAAATAGAACTAAAACTGAAAAAATACACATTTTAAAGCAATTAGTAACGGAATATAAAAATAATAAATCTTAAGTTAGTGTCAGATAAACTTAAAACAAACGTCAGAACACCCCCTAGCTAGCAATAACACTCAATCATACACGCACACAAACAAACACTTAAACACCCACACACAAACAGTTACACACACAAACACATACCTACACACACACACACATACCCCCCCCCCCCCCACACACACATGGCCATTCAACTCACTGGATCCAGTTCCTACAGTGCCAGGATGTGGTAACTAACCTATACCAACCAAGACGAACAATCAAAAGAGGAGAGAGAGGAGACCCTATCAGAACATCCCGCCCTTCCCCTCCCATTTACCCCGTTGTGCTGAAAGTCTTGTCACGGCCCCAGAGGTAAATAGCGAATAAATAAATAAATAAATAGCAGGCCTTACCTTCATCACCTGCCTTACCTGGCCATACCTTGCATACCTGACATACAGGTGTGACAGGTGTGGCAGGCAGCAGAGGTGTGATATACTGACTGAAATGGCACTCGCTGTTTTGTGTCGATGGGTGGATGGGTGAATGGATGGGTGGGTGGATGGATGGGTGGGTGGATGGATGGATGGGTGGATGGATGATAGATGGATAGATGGATGAATGATAGATGGATACATCGATGATAGATTTTGATTATTTGTTTTAGTTTCTTCAAAGAGAGCACATCAACCAAAAACACTACTAAGGGTCATACAGTGCTGGGGAATCATGAAATATCAAGACAACATCATCATAATTAATCTTAATGATAATAATAATAATAATTGGATACAAAGAGACCCTACGAGAGGCATCGCTGCACTATCCACAATACCCCCCCCCCCATCAAATTCAGACTCGGACGTGTTGGTCGGTTTGTTGGAAAATATCTCACTGACGCAATACTATAATTATAATAGTTCATACAGTGCTGGGCAATAGTAAGATGATAGTAAGATGATAGTAAGATGATAGTAAGATCAAAGAGGAGTGGTAGACTGGATCCTACCAGAGGCGCCCGCCACTTCACACTACTACGATTGTTCTCCATCCTAGTTGATATGTGTAATATTATTATTACTATATATAACATATATATTATTATGTATGTAACACAATACAAGAAACAACAACAACCACAACAACAACAACAGCAGCAACAACAACAACAGCAGCAACAACAACAACAACTACAGCTACAGCTTTAAAAAATCAAAAAAAGTAAGTATAGTATAAATTGAGGTACTCAGAAATCGAATTAAAATATGGAATAATAAATTCAAAAGTTGAATTTAAAGAAATGAAAGTAATTTAGGAGGTAATCATCATTCTGTTATTGTTGTAATGCCCCATTCACAGTGATTCATTAATTAATGGTAAGTATATTATTATAATTATCATAATCAAAAGACTAGTTTCTTACTTGAAATCAGTATACTCATTAATGTTACAAAAAACTACAATGTGTTTGTAATGTGATGTGGTATGGTGTGATGTGGTGTGGTATGGTGTGATGTGGTGTGGTGTGGTGTGATGTAGTGTGGTGTGGTGTGGTGTAGTTGGTGTGGTGTGGTGTGGTGTAGTTGGTGTGGTGTAATGTGGTGTGGTGTGGTGTGGTGTGGTGTGAAAAGAAACAACACCTGTGCACATTTTGGAATCTTTCTCACAGCTCCTGTCCTATCGTATTCTAATTCTAATTCTAAATCAAATTTAATTGGATCAATTCGATCAATAAATGACGTTTCCCAAAACACGTCGTTGTCAGAATCTTCAATCTTCAGAAGTGAAGGTACATGGACTTTATATCAATATCATCAGACAGAACCAGAAAAAACTCATCGTGAAACTTTCGCATGCATGCCCATAAATAACTAAAGCTGTCCCAGACCAAATATCAACAAACGTATTTCACAACCCTGAATATTACATATCAATCACAAAAACTTTCAAAGAAAGTTTCAAAGTTTTTTTTAGCTTCACGCCCTTGGCAACACATGAAGGTTATTCAAAAGGCGGCAAAGTACCTCCGATTTATAGTCCGTCTGCGATAGATAGGACTGTGTGGGAATGAGCCTTGAACAAAACTCATATGTCTTAATAGAAAAGAACCCGGTGTTACCACCGGGATTCAAACCCACGACCTCTCGAACCAAATGAGAACGACTTAGCCACTACACCACTGACTCGCTCACAAGCACTTTGATGGGGAAAACAAATAGTAAAAAGGGTACAATGGTATCAAACGATTATTCATCATAAATTTCCCTGCCTATATTAGAAAATCCACAACACTAGATGTTTTCAAAATATTTCTTTCATGACTTTAAGTTACAGTTACAGTTACAGTCATATTTATCGGCAACTCCATCTATGTGTTTTCTTGTCACCAAATTTTAATGTCATTTTTAAACGCAAACAGAGTCTCCTTCCTTGAGTAGTAGTGTTTAGCAGTAGTCTTAGTGGTAGTAGTGGTGGTAGTAGTAGTAGTAGTGGTGGTAGTAGTAGTAGTGGTAGTGGTAGTGGTGGTGGTAGTAGTAGTGGTGGTGGTAGTAGTAGTAGTAGTGGTGGTAGTAGTAGCAGTGGTGGTAGTAGTAGCAGTGGTGGCAGTAGTAGTAGCAATGGTGGTGGTAGTAGTAGTAGTGGTGGTAGTAGTAGTAGTGGTAGTAGTAGTGGTGGTGGTGGTAGTAGTAGTAGTGGTGGTGGTGGTAGTAGTAGTAGTAGTGGTAGTGGTAGTAGTAGTAGCAGTAGTAGTAGTAGTAGTAGCATGAATGCTGCGAGAATGTCATAAAAAGCTATAAAATAAAACAATAATTGATATTCTATTCTAAAAAGAATATGGAGATGGATATGACATGTGTGTAGAATGAATAACACAGCGCTACCAAGTAACAAGCTAAGATGGACACCCCCACCCCTTTCACTTTCACTTTCACATATCAGCGTTGTATTTGCGTGTTTTACTTTAACTATTTTTAACGAAACAAATTGCTGTAAAGCAAGCGCGTAGAGCAAAATGGTGGATATGGGCTATATAAATCTAGCATTATCATTATTATTATTATTATTATTATAATTATTATGACGATGCTAATGATAAATAATATCATATATACCGTACTGACCTGGTGAAAAGAAAAAAAGGCTTAAACATTATGTCAATATCAATAATAACAGTAGTAACAGTTATACTGAAAACAAACACTGAATAATGAGGACGTGATGATGAAACAAATTAATGATTAATGACGTTAATGAAATAAACACAAAAAGGTCAATCATAATAATTGAAATATTCAGAGTTGGACTGTTCAAACAGTAAGAGTGCTTTCCTGCAGATGCTTTACATCGTTCTTTATTCTAATTAATCTTTAAAAATTCCATCTTCTCTTGTTGAGGAGAATTTATTCAAATTGAAATTTTGTAATTGAACTTTTCTAATGATGTAAAAATATACCTTGGCGCTTTGGTGAAAGGCGCTATACAGATAAATGTTCTTCTTATTAAATGTTATTATTAAATGTTCTTTTATTTATAATATCTTATTATTAAATGTTCTTCTTATTGAATGTTCTTATTATCAAATGTTCTTATTATTAAATGCTCTTCTTATTAAATGTTCTTCTTATTGAATGTTCTTATTATTAAATGTTCTGTTAGGTGTGTTACTGTTAGGTGTGTCACTGCTCCATGTGTTAGTGCAATGAATGACATAACAATGTGTTGGTGATGAGCTGAGAAGTTCAAAATACAGGACATGTACCCAAAGCCATTGGGGTCCTCAATAAATTTACAGTACAGAAGAATAAGATATTGTCATACATTTATTAAATAACTTTCTACACATTTATTGTTGTGGGCTAATTCAAACAATCTTACAGTAACATTGTAGGAGGGTCATATTCATATGAGAATGGTAATGAATAAATGACGCATTCGTCTCTTTATAACAAGTCAGTTTATTGAAGTCGTAGGACCCCAATGTCTTAGTGTCAATCTCGGGCACATGAACTGTGTTATCATGAACTTCTCGGTTTGAGCATTGAGTAAACGAATTGACACACTTGACTTGGTGACCTTGAAAACCTTGACCCAAAAAAATATCATCTCATTTATTATCATTCTTATTATTATCTTCATTATGAGCAATTATCAGAGTATTGATGAACACAGTTATTGATGAGGTCATTTTTGTTGCCATTTCTATAATTAGTCACACGAAATACACACAAGGATCATTATTGGCCAATAGAGCAAAAGCAATTTTCACATCAATACAACAATGACATAATTAATTACCAGGTGTGTGGCCTCGGACAAGAGAATTCACTCTCACTCTCACATTCATTGCTTCAGTTGGCCCAGCCAAGAGTGAATGGGTACCAAGAGTCCACCCAGAAATTCAAAATGAGCAAAACTGTCATTGACCTACTACACCCATACACACAAATATACACACACACACATACACACAAATATACACACACCCATACACACAAATATACACACACACACATACACACAAATATACACACACACATACACACAAATATACACACACAGACATACACACATATATACATACACACACATACACACAAATATACATACACACACATACACACAAATATACATACATACACACAAATATACATACACACACACACACACACACACATACATACATACACACACACACATACACACACATACACATATACACATACATACACACACACACACATACACACACACATACAAACACACATACACACATACACATACACACACATACACATACATACACACACACATACACATACACATACACACACACTCACACACATACACATACACACACACACATACACACACACACATATATATCTACACAGCAGTAAGGTCAACCAGTCCACTGAGACGATTGTCTTTATCAATTCAATGAATACTGACAGGAACATCTTGTGGCCTTGAACTTTAAACTTAAACAAAGGTCAAACATGAACTATAGCATAACACAATATTATATAATTGTAATGAATTATAATATTACCGAAGAACATAGAATATATCGTCATGATATTGTTTTCCGTGTCACGCAAGAGTAGTGATTGGTCAGTTGTGGGGCTGTGACCCTGACCGTTACCTTGACCTTGACTTAGATATATGAGGAGTTGCTCCAGCCACTCGTGTTGTTGGCTTGACTGATCAAGTCGGAGATGCTTTCCTTACAGGGGGTGTACACCAGACTCGAGGGAGGCGGGATAAGCTTGGCTTGTTGGCTGCTGCAGTTATTCCTCGTCTTCCGGCTGTTGTCGTAGGATCTGTTCAATGATTTATGTTGGTCCTTGTTGGTGAGGAGTGAGTCCGATTCCAAGGAACTGCTGATTTGTTCGGGGGATTCGTGTCGACGCAAGGGATCGTCGACCACCTCGCGAGTGAGGCAAGACGTGTTGGCGGAGGCGATAGAACTGCTCCCGTTACTGTGGTTCAACGACAAGCTGGGGGGTGGGCGGATGTAGCAGGCGGTATTGTCCCTGTACTTGTCCGGGGAGTGTGGGCGATAGCAGTAGTTGCTGCTGTTGTTGTCGGAGTTATCATCATCCGTGTCGTCGTATTGCTGCTGCTGCTGCTGCTGTTGTTGTTGTTGATGCTGCTGATGTTGATGTTGATGTTGGTGTTGATGTTGTTGATGATGATGAGGAGGAGGAGGATAAGGATGAGGACGATATTGTTGTTTTTGTTGTTGTTGTTTTTGTTGATTATGTTGTTGATGATGATGATGATGTTGATGCTGATGTTGTTGATGACAAGGTTGATGTTGATTCTGACGTTGACTATGACGAGTATTGCTGGCATTGCATCCATCGGCAAAGAGCGGAGAAGGTTGTTGGACGTTGATGTTACTGATATTCCCTCCACTGTGGTATGGTGTCACGTCAATGTTGTTGATATGGTCACTGTTATTGTTGTTGTTGTTGTTGAAATGATGACCGACCTTCTCCGGCCAAGACGAGGACGAAGACGAGAGACTGGGCAGTTTGGTGTAGTACACGCCTTTGGCCGTGCTGTAGAATCCGCTGGAACCGACCGACACACACCCGGACTCTTCGTCATCTTCGCCCCTGCTGTGGAGAAATTTTGGCGAGTACGAATTATAACACCCACTAACAGCCACGCCCCCTTGGTAAGAATCCGAAGACGACGGTGGAATATCAACGGTAAATTTCTCCATCTCGGCATTTTCTTCACAAGAATGATCGTCGTCATCGTTATTGTTATCGTTATCATTATCGTTATCAGTATCATTATTATCGTCGTTATCATTTTCAACAACGCGTTCGCCATTCATTTTAGGGATGGAGTAACGCACACTTCCGGACAGAGCTACCACGCCCCCTACACAAACAGCACTGGCGGCTGAGTGAGAGTCGTTGGAATTCGGAGTGTGACCAGATTCCGCACCTGGACCACAGTTTTCGCTGCAATTGGATGAAGAAAGAACGCAGTGATCCACGCCAGCATTCATCTCATTCAGAAGACTGGACGTTCCAAATCGTGCCAGACATTGCTCCACCAGTTTAGCTTCAGGACTTTCCTGCCAACCCTGCACGCCCGCAGGAAGTTCTAACGGAAAATCTTGAACTCGACATAATCGGAATAAAAGCTGTTCAAAATTTTCCAATTTCCAAGAATTTTGACAAAATCCTGCCAGTTTTAACGGAGGTGGTGGTGGTGGTGGTGGTTGTGTGGCATTGCTACCCGAAGTATTTAAATTTGTAGAATTGGAGAAATTCTCACCACCGAGAGACAGGATATTGCGTAGCTGGGGCAGGCATTGCCGCTCGTTACCTTGGAAACAGTCAAAGGTCACGATGTGGATGTTCATGGATGCCACAGTCGTGTCTCGGTTTTCCTGGTGGTGCCGCAGCGACTGCAGCTTCTGCTGGCAGAAATGGTCGAGCCGCGACAAACTTTGACCTTGTTGCCAGGTAATCAGCTGACCCAAACGAGGAGACAGGTAGATGATGACGTCTGAGACTTTGAAATCCGAGTTTTCCAGAAGACGAGTCTGACCTGATCCGGAAGTGGGGGGCATCACCCAGGGCGGTGTCGGACACCAGCCGGATCTCGGTGGATCCCTGTTCGGCACCGGAAGAACGTTGACGTATCGCTGCAGCAAGGTCACGTGACTTTCCACAGCTCGGACAAAGTCGTCATTTTCGTCGCAGTAGATTGGCAGGACTGTGTGTGGGGGTTAGCCAGGGAATGAGATGAGAGAGAGAGAGAGAAAAAATGTCAAACGGAAAAAGTTAAAGACAATTCAATACTGTTCGTTTGTTTGTTTGCTAAGAGAGAACATTGACGTAATCAGGTCATACAGTGCTGGGAAATAGTAAGATGACAGGATTAGTTAAAATACCAATCAGAAGCAGTAGACCGGACCCTACCAGAGGCGCCCTCCAACCACAAAAAGTTTCAAAGTTTTTTGTTTAATTTGCAACACATGAATGAAGGTTATTTAAAAGGTAGCACCTCCGATTTTTTTGTCGGTCTCCGATAGATAGGACTGTGTGGGCTTGATTGAGCCTTGAGAACTCAAAAGTGTTGAGGAAAAAAGCCTAGTGTCACCACCAGGATTTGAACTCAAGACCTCACGAACCAAATACGAGTGACTTAACCACTACATCAACGGCTGTCTCTCCATCCCCCCAAAAAACCAAAAAACAAAAACAAATACCACCCGCATGTGTTGAGAGAGCCCATCCACACAGTTAAGTTAGGTCATACAGTGCTGCGAAATAGTACATTTTTGATGACAGGATTAGTCATACAACACCAAAGACCAAACAGAAGTAGTAAACCAGAGCCAGCTCCTACCAGATGCGCCCTACCCTACCCTACCCTACCCTACCCTACCCTGATCTCCCCTCCAACCACCCGCTAAAACCCGCTAAAACCCCAAACCCACTTTTGGGCCTGTCCTTCAAATTGTTGGACAGTGACGAGGGAACCAGGAACTTGCAGGCAAACCAGGGCGACATTGAGGCAGTCCGGCAAAACATCTTCCAGATGAACAGTCCGAGGACGACGAATAGGACCAGAACCACCAGCAGGATAATAGTGACCAGTGGTCCACTCAGGCCCTCCTCCAGCTTTTCCTCTTGCACCATCGACATGCTCGTCTTTGTGAAATCTGGCGAGGACGACAGGGAGAGAGTAGAGGGAAATAAGTTGGTTGGAAGGGAAACAAAGCGGAGATGAGTGGAAAGGAGGTGGAAGGAAATGAAAGGAAATCAAGGGAATTGAAAGGAAAGGGATGTAAAGGAATGTAATGGAAAGGAATGGAATGGGAAGGAAAGGAATGGAAAGGAATGGAAAGGAATGGAAAGGAATGGAAGGAATGGAATGGAATGGGAAGGAATGGAGAGGAATGGAATGGAATGGAAAGGAATGGAATGGAATGGGAAGGAATGGAGAGGAAAGGAAATGAATGGAAAGGAATGGAAGGAATGGAATGGAATGGGAAGGAATGGAGAGGAAAGGAAAGGAATGGAAAGGAATGGAAAGGAATGGAAAGGAATGAAAGGAATGGAATGGAATGGGAAAGAATGGAGAGGAAAGGAAAGGAAAAAAGGAAAGGAAAGGAAAGGAGATGAAAGGAAAGGACAGAAAAGGAAAGAAAAGCAGAGGAGAGGAAATGAAAGGAAATGAAAGGAAAGGAATGGAAAGGAATGGAAAGGAAATGAAAGGAAAGGAAATGAAATGAAAGGAAATGAAAGAAAAGGAAAGGAAAGGAATGGAAAGGAAATGAAAGGAAAGGAAATGAATGGAAAGGAGAGGAGAGGAAATGAAAGGAGATGAAAGGAATGGAACGGAAAGGGAAGGGAGGTGAAGGAAAGCAAAGGAGAGGAAAGGAAAGGAAGGGAAAGGTAATGAAATGAATGAAAAGGAAAGGAGACGAGAAAAGAAGGAATGGAAAGGAGAGCAAAGGAGAGGAGAAAAGAGAAGAGGAAAGGAGAAGAGAGAAGAAGGAATGGAAAGGAAATGAATGGAAAGGAAGGGAAAGGAAAGGAAATGAATGGAAAGAAAAGGAGAGGAGAGAAGAAGGAATGGAAAATAGAGCAAAGGAAGGGAAAGGAAAGGAAATGAAGGGAAAGGAAAAGAAACGAAAGCAAAGGAATGGAAAAAACCGGAGAGGAAAGGAAAGTTAAAGACTTAAGGAACAGAGAATGACCTCCACTACCATCACCACCACCCCCACCACCACCACCTCCACGACCACCACTTCCACCACTACCACCATACTCACTGAGGGTAAACGGTGAAGTTCTAACTTTATTTCCAGGAATTCCTGTCTTGTTTGCGAACATCGGAAACAGCTGTAAGACATAACAAAGGTACAAATATACAGTAACGTTATGAATGTGACGATGACCGTTATATATCAATAATAATAATAATAATAACGATAATAATAATAATGATAATAATAATAATAGTAATAATAATAATGATAATAATATTAATAGTAATAATAATAGTAATAATAATAATAATAGTAATAATAATAGTAATAATAATAATGATAATAATAATAATAGTAATAATAATAATGATAATAATAATAATAATAATAATAATAATAATAATAATGATAATAATAATAATAGTAATAATAATAATGATAATAATAATAATAGTAATAATAATAGTAATAATAATAATAATAATAATAATAATAATAATAATAATAATATTAATTATACACACATACACACCCACATACACACACATCCACACACACACCCACACACCCACCCATATACACACACACCAACTCACCGTCACACACACATCCACACCCACACCCACACAAAGGCATTGGGGTCCTAGAACTCTAATAGACTGATTTGTTATAGAGAAACGAATACGTTATTTATTTATTACCATGATATTATTATTATGACCCTCCTACAATATTACTGTAAGATCGTTTGAATGTGTAGAAAGTGTAATTGATAATATTATGCCAATATCTTATTCTTCTGTACTCTAACTTTTTTTGAGGACCCCAATGCTTTCGGGTACATGTCCTGCATTATGAACTTCTCGGCTCAATGGGGCTGGATTCATCCCCAAAACATTGTTACACCATTCATTGATACATTTCTGCCAATATCTTATTCTTCTGGAACTGTAAGGTTATTGAGGACCCCAATGCCTTCGGGTAAATGTGCTGTATTATGAACTTCTCGTCCTAAACCTACCGTGACAGAATACTCGATGTTAGTGGGAAGGTTCTTGATGACGAAGTGAGGGAAATGTTTGTCGTCTTCCATCGTCATACTGTCTTCTTCGTCTTTCATAGCAATGTGTTGCTGTAGATGATGATGATGATGATGATGATGATGATGATGATGATGATGATGATGCTGATAATGGTGATGATGAGGTTGATAATGATGATGATGATGATAATTAATGGTGATGATGATGACGTTGATAATGATGAGGGTAATGATAATGGTGATAATGGTGATGATGATGATGATGATGCTGATTGTGATGGTGATGATGATGATGATGATGATGATGATGATGATGATGATGATGATGATGATGATAATGATTGTGATGGTGATGATGATGATGCTGATAATGGTGATGATGATGGTGGTGGTAGTGGTGATGATGATGATGATGATGATGATGATAATGCTGATGATAATAATCATGTTGGTGATGATGATGATGATGATGATGATGATGATGATGATGATGATGATGATGATGATGATGATGATGATGAT
>JAUELH010088643.1:0-12513 GCA_031471375.1 Hermissenda crassicornis | reverse complement strand
TCTCTCTCTCTCTCTCTCTCTCTCTCTCTCTCTCTCTCTCTCTCTCTCTCTCTCTCTCTCTCTCTCTCTCTGAGAAAGATGTAATACAAAATTACAAAATGACCTATGATAATGATTTGAATTTCATCAATTAAGAATGTTAAAATTTGAAGAGAACAAATGAAGCGAAATGCAACAAAATATTGAAAAAATTCTTTGGTAAACGACCAAAAATTATATTTAAAAACCCAACTATTCAATACTTTTATAAATGCTATGTACAGTTATCACAGTTATCTTTGGCTTTGCTGATCTTTGAAATGATAAACACTTCATCAGTCTTGTAATTGAGAATTAATAAAAAGTAATTTAATTAAAAGCAAAATAAAATAAAAACAGAATATGAGGAATGCAAAACAGGAACACCAAGGTAAATTTGTTTAAATTTAAAGTTCAATCAGTTGTCATTATTTCACATCACATCATATTCATATCATATCATATCATCACACTCTCAGAAACCATTAATACTACTAATACTAATACCAGTTTTTAAAAATATATCCAAGCACCTAATCTATCCTATCTATTCAATAAAGACAGTCTTTAATTTCCTCTTTTTTTTCTCTGTCAAAATTCTTCTTTCAAATTATATTATCATGCCTAAAACTAAATGAGACATTAATTATCTATCTTTATACAAAATTCATGCTTAATGTTAAGGCTAATATGTTCAATTCCCAACTCTTGTCTTACAGCTCTTCTTTTTAAATAAAGAAATGTAGTAAAATGGACTTTGATTGGAGACAAAAACGTGTCACTTACATTAAGTTACATTACCTTGATATTGTTGTCTATAGATAATTTTACGTTCATATAATAGAAAAAAAATGTTGAATGTTAAGTAATAATATTTAAACATAACATGTGGTCTCCTATCAAATCGTTATCTAAACCTATGAAATTCTATTTTGAGGTTTCCTTACACCCTCAGATTGCCTTCATTTAAGAAAATACCAATCATACCATATCATCCAGAAATAATAATATGAAATAAAACAATAATAATATAATATACTCCTTTGTAATTTGTAATATCTAACTTTTATCTCTGGCAAAACAAAATTCTGTGTCATCTACTTTTCATGGAGATGTCTCACTTTCTGCTTCTTAGATAAACCAATTCTGAGTGGCCTTGCTCGTTTTAATGGACTTGGTAAAGGCACAATGCTCTCCAAATGCCCTGAAATAGCCAAAAGGTATAAAGAAAAATACAATAAAACATACACCTATATAAGAAAAATTGTCACTAAAAGGCATAGATAAAGTGACACTGACAATGTTCTTTCCACCAACACACCTATGAAAGCGGCAAAAATAGACAATTATCATGAATAGTGCAAGGACTGACAAGTAGATAAATACACACACAAAAATATCCTCTACACAAAAAGGTACAATCACACTAATTATACAATAGCCACCATACCCCAACATATGCATTATGATTATGATCCTCACTCAGGATGTTATACCATCATTTGTGTACAAAGTACTCAGTTTTTCTAGATAGCAAGTGACCCCGATAGATTCAGTCCCACAATACACTGAATGGAAGATGGCCATTGATTTGGTGGTGGCCCAAGCAGGTCTGTACAGTATTATATTAATCCATTTCTGTCAGAGCCCCCATCCCCTCCAAAGATAAGGAAAAAGAGAGTGTTGACAGAAGACAAAGAAAGGGGGGGGGACAGAGATATCGCCCATGGGTCACTAGAAATGACGCATGTCATGGTCTATGGCAGAACCTCCTGTGTGGTGAAACAGAGGATCTATTTATCTTATTTATATACCCCGGACGCCCACGGGGACCTTTAACTTTAATGTTTACCCAATGCCACTTTAGTTAGATGCAAAATATCAATCAGGGTTTATGAATCCTAGTCTAAATTGAGGGGCAAGCTACAGGAGTCATGGAGGTCCTTTGAAAACAGTATTTACTGCTATAAGCCTTGGTTGCATTCTTTGTTTAAAAAATTCAAAACTTCCCATTAATGAATGACATCATAACAGTATCAACACACTTTGGCTACGGGTAAGTACTATTGTAAATGCATTGCACAGCATACAAATACATGCCATGCTGACCGCTTTACCTGTGCTATTGCGCCATAAAACGTAGAGATGTACTTAGTATTGCGTGAAGGTGTGATTCGGAAAATGTCAGATAAACAAATATAGAGATATTTATCTGTTCCTAAGAAAGTTTAGAAAGTGTGTCGAATATCTGCGCATGTCGGATAACTGGCGGTAAGAACTGACAATAGATTGATTGTATCATAGTATAGTAGTATGGTGGGGTATGGTGTTAATGTGTCTGCATGAGAAGAGTGTGGGGATTGGGGGGGTGGGGGGGGGGGGGGTGGAGGGGGCGCATGAAACTACCATGTGAGAATGATACTGATACCATTCACTGATCTTATTATTATATGTGTTTGTTGTTAATCTGGACAGTAAAATAGTACACCATCACTGGGTTGCAAATAAACGTACACCTAGAACTTTTTTTTCTTGATGATACTGTGTGGAATGTAGTTAGCATAAAAGGTTAATCTAACGTGATTTTTTTCAGATAAGTCGATTTTGGTCTTGTCCCCTGAACATCAACTGATCCAGCTGTACTATACCTAACTTCTAGGCTTATTTAATAGTAATAGTAATAGGGATTCATACCCCTAACTCAAGCTTTTGATGATTTGGATAGTCTTTTATATTCTTTTTTCCCCCAAAACGTTATGAAATGACTAATACTAATAATACGGGTAAGGATTACCTGTTGGGCATTGGACTTTAGACATCTGATCATCCGACTCGTATACAGATGTCCAATGAAAAGCAGAGAGATGGGGCTCCATCATGACTGTTTTCTTCTCTGCTGAATCAGGGAAATCAGATGAAAAAACAAAAGTGATACACAAACACCTTTTTCATTGTCAGAAATTAAGCAAGCCTGACTTGTCAATGCTGAGAGGTCCACAGAAAAGTTCCAGGGGTCTAAATGAAACATAGAGAATGATAGTGTTACCATGTGACAGTTAGGCACCATATGAGTATACAGTTGAATAGTCAACCAAGCTAGACTAGAAAGGACAGTATGACTCAGACTATTAACCCCTGCTGTCCTTTCTTCAAATCGTTAACGTCATCCTCCATTCACTGCATTACTGCAAGGAAACTTTCTGGGCACAAATCGGATCAAGAAATCATACTGGTTCCTGTTCCATCTACAGTTTAAGTGGTCAAAACATCTCTTTAACCAAGTAAGGAGTAAATAACATTCTGTTTGCGTGAGGAGTCTGATCAGAATTAAACAATAAACGTAATGTTCAGCCGTTAAATGAGAGCCTTAGCCACTTGGATCAAAATGCGTTAATATAAGAATTCATTACTGAATAACATTAATAACAATCTTAAATAAATTGTATTTTACTTATGATTAATTTTTTTCTAATCCATTAACATTATATGCATTGACCCACGGGCAGCACATCCGGGCAGTCTGTTGGCAAAAAAGGATTGTCAAATTATGGGCCAGGTTTATGTCAAATTCAGGTTCCTAAATACAAAATCCTTCCGACTATACCACAAACTTGCCCAACTTATTGCCTGTAGTTCAACCATTTGATAAAAGTCCAATCAGAATTTGACTGTTACTGTTACTATTATTATATGGATGTCCCATTTTTCATTACATTATAAACATAGTCAAAAATAGTATTTAGGCTCTTGGTTGACTTTGAACAAATAAGTAATGATGCTATGGTAAAAATTCAAAGTATAGCTGGTGATGAAACATATTACTACACAATGTTGATGTTTATTACCTTCACTGGATTTATTTTTCTCATAGAAAAATGAAGATTCTTCCAATCTGTTGTCTTCCTTGTTCGGATTTTCTCCAGGCACAACCTGTTCACCTCTCAATATACCCTGCATATTATTGTCATCAGTTTCTTTTGCGACAGCATGCATCTCAATATCATTTAAATTATACTTAGAATGGTGCCAGTAGTAGTTGTCAGCACTTTTTTCAACTTTTGCTTGGCTGCCATGGGTTTTAATACAAATATCAGCATCTTGAAATAACTCTTCATTTCCATCAACTTCAGAATCTTTAACCTTACCAAAAGATGTTTCTTTTCTGAACTGATTTCTTTCATTATGTCCTGAATGTCCAGGTGAACATTGTTTGATAAATGTTGACTGTTCTTCACATTCATCATGATTTTCATTCATGTAAGATTTGACATCAGGATTTTCACAGATCTCTCTGACTTTGGCAGTCTTGTTCCCATGACTCCTTTCTTCACACTTTATGTTGACCTCTGGTACAATCTGATTCATCACATGATTAATTTCCTCTTTCTCGTGCATGTTTTGCTTTGCGTTTGTTTCTTTTGTTTCCTCCTCGTAACTTGTAGAATTCATTTCACGCTCTATTTTAATTTTGGCGGTAGACAATGGTGAAAATACTTTTAATTCAGGTAATTCATCAGAGGAGTTGAGATTGTCTGAAGCACTGCTTCTATTGTCGTCATCGATAAGACTATCACTATCATTCATGTCGTCATTACTGTTGTTGTTATGTTTTTTATAAAAAGTTTCATCATTACTCGCATTTCTTTCTCCATCATGTGTATCAGTATCAGAGTGAATGTTCAAACCAAATGACAATAATGACATATGTGATTTAGACTTTGAATTTAAATCAATTTTCGGATTAGGTGATAAATCTTGCATATTTGTTGTCCTTTCCTCGTTTTGAAGAGGACTTTTGCTTACAACTGTAGAATAATCTGATATCAAAGGTGAAAATCGCATTGTATTGGATGTCAAAAGAAAATGCCCTGCATTTGCACTTGGAGCAACTAACTTGGCTTCTCCATATTCATAACATCTTTGGTTGTAAAGAGGAGAAAAGTCTAATTTGTCTTCATCATCATCAATATTCAGCAACCCCTCAACTTTATCATTCAGATGATGTTGGGGAGCTATTTCAGAGGCTATGCCCAAATATTGTGAACAGGGTATTTCTTCATCAGAACCTATGCATACTTCAGTTGTTTCTGCATGTGTTTGAGAGCACTTGATTTGATTTTTCATCTTTCCACTCATCTCAATTACTGTGACACTAGTGACAGCTAAATTACTAACATCTATGCCCACTTTCCGATTACTTAATGGTACATTTTGAGGAGAGATGGAACACACTACATCTGCAGTAACTGTAACACCAGATTGTTTGTCATTGTGACTTTCTTGTGTCTCATGACCTTGAGTGGAGTGCGACTCTTTTTTTGCTTTGAATTCTAATTCCAACAGTTCCTGATCTTTGTCACTAATGTCACATAATCTATCTGACTTATTACTGCATTCAGACACGATATTTTGAATTTTGAAAGTGTCTATGCCTGATAATAAGGGTTGGATAGTTAGAGGATTCTCATCACTGGCAATGTTTTCAACGATTTTTTTCTGCATCAAATAAACTTCAGATGCCTTAGATACACTGCATTTGAAATCTGACATTTCATTCTTTATTGTTTGATCAAAATCATCATTGTCTCTAGTCACTGAATAATCAAATTCTGGGGTTGAGATATTCTCCAATGGTTCTTTGCTTGTATCATAACAATTCTCAGATACTTTTGTGTTGTAAAATGTATGCAGTTGTCCACAAGAAGTAGAGGTAGGAGATCCATGAGAGGGTGAAAGGGCAACATCTGTTAGTGGGGAAAATGTCACATTCTCAATTGAATCCCATGAATATGATGAGTGTTGTTTGATGTATGAATTGTTCACTACATCAAATACAGACCCCACGTAAAGTTGGTGAGGTTTATACTGTTTTGGTTTATCACTTAAAACTGGGGCCGATGACGGGAGTAAAGGTGGTGATGAAAGCAAGAACTTCCTTTCGCATACAGTTACAGGTTGAGACTGACTGCAACATCTCACCTGTGGAAAGTCAAAACCTACCATGTTAATAATCCGGCGTGCAGTCAAAAAGGTCTAGCTAGGCTCTTGTTCTCTCCTTTTCACTCAGACATAGGACCTATTCTAGATTTCTAGGTTTATTGTTAGCAGACGACAGCAGATCTACGGATTTGAAAGGAAATCGCTTTTTCTGATTATCAGCAGACGACAAGTTGACCCCAACACTCAACACGTGAAAATGCTATTTATAGAAAATATAAAGTAGGTTGTGTGACCAGAAAACCTCTGCAAATAAAATGTTGGCAACTTTGTGTTTAACGTGAGACTTTACTAATAGCTTAGATTTTGGTAGCATCCCTTCTTATTTTAAAACATAACAGCATAACTGGTGAAATAAAGTATTTCTCTCCTTATTGTTATTGGTATCAGAAATAGTGACCCAACGATGGTTGACCCGGAAGTGCATTCAAAGTTTTACCTTTGACATCTATGGCTGACAACACAACTTCCTTGTCGAAAGTCAAAGAAAATTTACCACCAACCCAAACAAGAGTGTGAGGTTTGTAATTGAAACTAGAAGTTATTCATCCCTTTGAGAACAATTTACTTTCCAGTGATCACATGATTCGAGCAATAATTCTCATTATTATTTGTGTTCTACGTTTTTCAAACTGGTATTTTAGTTTTAGATTGAGAGCCGTAGAAAAGACGATGCTCTTTCCACTTCCATAAATGGACTGCTGAACAGACTATCGTAATCAGTATTAGCTTCCTTGTTCTTATTCTTATCACCTTATTTTATAGACTAGTTCATTCAAGTTGGGAGGGTGGGGGTCTGTATATTTTACTGATTTGTGTTTATTACTCATGTGTTTTCCTTGAAACCCGTTTAGATTACACTCAAACGGGTGAGAGTGAGAGTGAGATAAGAATAAGTTTTTTTGTTATTGTTGTACTGTTAATATTCACTGGTTGTAGGGTTAAAGCTAGCTAGTGGCAGTGGCCCTAGCTCTAAACACAACAAACAATAAAAATTAAGAACATTGTTGGGTGATAGAGAGGATCTATACTCTCGCTATGTATCTAGAAAGTAGTTGTTTGAGACTTAAACGATTTAAAGAGAGAAAGTGAAGTTAATATTAATATATTTAGCCATTCATCTTAAGTGGACTGCCTTGAATATATTGAAATAATTCTGAAGACGAGAGATAGCAAATGTTTTGGATCTCATCTATAGTGTCAAATGCAGCACTGAGATCAAGCAGTATGAGCATTGTGCAATGTTTATTATCAATGTCATTGGAAATATCATTAAAAACTTAAATTAATGCTGTTTCTGTGATGCTTGGGTTTGTGAGCAGATTGAAATGTGGCATGCATGTTGTATCATCACAACAGGTCTAAAATATTTCATCTCTTCACTATATTCAAATTTGTTTTTTTAAAAAGAGGTTTAACAAGGGCTTGCTTTAGGCACAGTCGAAAATCTGGAACAGCCAGGCTCTCATTGACTATCAAGGAGAGCTATAGTGCATGGGTGAGGTCATGGGTGCATGCCTTTATCATCCAAGTTGGTGTCTTGTCGAGTTGGCATGATGTTTTCGGCATAGTTCCAACAATTTTCTCGATTTTGTCGGGTGTTAAGCTCTGACAACGATGATGTCTAGAATTTAGCTATATTTATCTAGATAGTAGTTGTTTGAGACTTAAAAACAATTTAAAGAGATAGAGAGAGAGAAGAGGTTGAAGTTAAGTTATATGTCATCATTATTTCATTATACATCATCAGGCAGAGTAAGGTTAAAAAGATAGAGTAGTCTTTTATTCTTCAATCTTTCGTGGAGAATGTTGTTTGGTAAGATTTCACAGTACCGCAGTATTATCAGTCTGTCAAGGAAGTAAGTTCATAATTAGGAAGTAGATCTAGTCAAAGTTGAATTATAATGATTTTTGAAGAGTTTTAATAAAAGTTCTCTACTAGATTTACTTAGAGTTAGAGCTAGTCATGTTCTGTTGTGTCCTTGTACACTTTGATCTCTGTCTTGTTGCTTTTTGTTGATAACGTAATTTCCTTTGGTAAAATGAAAAGTATTTATATCTTTTCATTCTTAAAGGAGTTTCAGTTGACAGTTACAGAACATCAGTGATCTCCACATCCTCGTAAAGGAAGTAGGAAGACAAGGAACCCAGCACAGGTAATTGTATTTACTGTTGAAAATGAGTAGACTATGATGATAATGTAGTTTGAGCCTGTTGCCGAAGAACTATTCTTGCTCTTAGATCATATGGGGAAACATTGGGTTGCGACTGTGCAGTGACCCAATATTTGTTGATTATAATTTCTACATTGTATCTTTAGCAATAAAGAAAAGAAAATATTAGATGAGAAGAAGAAAAAAAGATTGAGCATTGTAATGGTACTTGCATATACCCAAGTTTGTAACGTTTGCATATTTTGTATAGAAAGTAAGATAGAAATGCTTTGGGCAGGATTTTTTCCATAAAGTCATATTTTTTACGAAGTGTCTCCGTGCCTCATCCGATGAGATATGGAGTAAAAATACTCTCTATCTAATCAGATTTTCATTGGTTGGCTCAAAAACACAATTCGCGCGGCTGCGCAGTCGCTTCGTAGCTCTAGGCCCTAGGCCTACAAGCCCTACGCCTGCAGTGATTTTCAATTGTAATTTAATTTCTTGATTGCACTCGAAAGATACGGTCGCACCGATTAACCTAATAATATATAATCTAGACCTAGGAATTGAAGAAGCCCAAAAAATACCTCATGAGTAAACTACTGCCTCTGTCACAGTGTCCCCTAAACTAATCGAGTCGGTAGCGTAGTGGTCAAGTCGGTCGCGTTTGGTTCGAGAGGTCTCCGGTTCGAATCCCGGTAGGTTACACGTTTTGTTGTTGTTGTTTTTTGTCCTGTTGTGTCTCTTTTTGGTTTGTCTTTATTTTTTTTTGTCTTTGTTTTTATTAAATAAAATTGAAACTCAATTTTTGGAGCCCAAAAATCATTTAAATTGGCTTTTGACTAATGGGGTCACTGTTGTAAGTACAACTGCTGACTGTTAGTGTGAGGAGAACTGCTTCGACGAGACAGCTATCTAGAGTTCTAGATTTCAGGATAACTGTCAAACATGTCTGATATTCGGAGTGAAGGTGGCCACGGTGGACGAGAGTTTATATTCCAGACATCGATTAAATCCGTTCGTTATTAAAAAAAACGGCACGTTAGTCTAAATCACGTTTTTTTGGCAGCAAGTGTTACGGCATCTGCCCAATCTAGATCTAGATTAATAAAACTTAGAAAAAAAACAGTAAAATAAAATTATAGAACAAACTAAATACTCTGTGACTGTGTCCCATCCGATTAGATATGGAGTAAAAAATGCTCCGTATCTCACCCGATGAGATACGGAGATGCGGCCTATTTTTTAAGGTGACCACCTGCCTACTATGACCACTTTTATGACAGATAAGTTCACCAAAACAGCATTGACATCAATAAAGGCTGTCTCTTACAAGGATTCAATCAATTTATAAGACTTTTCTTTCCTCACACAAGCACATTTGAAGTACATATATTCATTTGCCGAGATACCATTTTTATAGTGTATTATCCCATAAATTGTAATAAAAGCTCTATACCTCACTACTGTTGCCCTTCTCTTTGTAATATGATCCATTTAGCCAGAATTTAGGTTGGAATACAAATCTGACCATTTTACACCTCAATGCATCATGAAATTCTGGCATAGAGCACTGCTATGTGAATATGCGCTATATAAATGCTATTTATTATTATTATTATTAATCTTGATGATATAGAACATTTCCTCTTCGATTTTTTTTTTTTAATTCAAGGAAAATATATTGTGGTCATAAATAAAGCCTTAAGATTGAATGCCAATACAAGCTAAATACTATAAATAAATAAACAGAATAGAAAATGTTATTTAAAACAATGGATGCCATTAAGGCTAGACTACACAGTACCAGGGATGTAGTATTTGTTTTTGCAAGCAGGTCACTTGTGTTCCCGAGGAGAGACATTGATGTTTTAAGAAAATAAAGATTTACTTTATTGATCCTGTATTTTTGTGGAAATTATAATTGCGTAACAGATCTGTTAACATTAAGATCAACATGAATGAATACATTGGGAACATTTATACAACATAGTGAAAACATTCTGTGGGCAAAAAGCAAACTAAGATTATTGACATGATAGATTGATAGATATATAGATAAATAGATAGATAAGTGGGTGGATGGATAGATAGATAGATAGATGAGTAGGTAGACAGCTGATGAATTTGATTAAAACATTTAATATCCAGAGTGCAATGTTTGAATAGACAGACGTGCATGTCTAATAATTTTGAAATAAGAAGATGGGGGTTGGATTGTATTAAAAACGCTGGAAAAGTCAATAAACATGGTTCTTACATATGCTCTCTGCATATCCAGATGTTTGTATAGGTTCTGTGTAAAAACTAAATTGGCATCGTCAACTCCACGCTTCTCGTTGTAGACAAATTGATGCTTGTATGGGTGAGGCCCAACTGTGGAAGGAATATTCCCTGCACGATTCTCTCCAGGCACTTCATTGGAATAGGGGTAAGGACGACTGGTCAAAAACCGTTCATCTCTTTTGCCTTTGGTGTTTTGGGAACGGGAACAATTTTTGATGTTATCCTCTGGGGCAGTGAATGAGGCGTTTTGCATTGCACAGCATACCACATAGCCATGGCTGTGTGATAGTATGCCCATTACATTGTTTATTCATCCTAGCATTAATTAATTACCATTCTCTTAATTATTCCAGGAAAAGGAAAACAATGGGGAACCTACTCAGAATATTGATTAACAATGATGCAGCCCCTAAAACTGAAAACCTTTTTGTGGATTTTGAAAGTAAGTGAGATCACGGTCATGATATTTATGATATTGAGTAGTAATAACTTTTCTCATTAATTATGATAATTTCGTAATGATAAAGAAACATTGTCACAAATTGTAATGAAATATAAGGCACTGTCTATAAACATCTTCTATAGCAGGAAATCATACTTAATAATTTTGTAAGCAGAGCCTTCAAACCTGTTGTGCCCACTGTTTTGATTTCCTTAATGAATGAAACTAGAAATGCTATTATTTTTAACTCCTTCAACTCCTTAAAGTCAGTGTAACCCGTTTCCAACCAAGCTGTCTCCGCTTTTCTGACAAAAATAAAGGCCCTTACAACTTACACTTTTATTTTTTAATCTATGACCAAATGTTGGTTTTTTAAAATAAAAATGTCAGTGGCTGCTTTCTGAAAATGTTTTTCTTCATTTCAAGCTGTTGCATCATATTTTCTATTCATCTACCTGTTTAAAGTTTTAAGAGAGAGAGAAACGAAAATGACCATCTTGTTAAAGATATATATATATATATATATATATATCTTTAACAAGCTGGCCATTTTCATGACATACTATATATGGGTTTCAACATTTTAAAAACAGGAAAATCCCCTGTGAGTCTGAGGCTAGAGGGAGAAATATGTTTTTGGGAGAAAAACTGAATGTTTGTGTTAAAAGAATTGCTTCCATTACCATGCTTTTCCCAAAGTGCTTTGATTATTATCATACAAGATAAAGCAAAAACAGAATTTGATGACATTGTCAGGTTTTGCTCTGTTTATTGATAATATTTTTATTAATCTTCATTTTAAGAAGTTCTTTATCAATGAAGTCCATTGTATTTGAAAAGTTTGAATTTTTAAAAAAAATGCAAATCAATTACATTTCAGACCCGTCTTTTTTTTTGTTGTAAAAATGAAAATGTCACATTATCACATAACAGATGCACAGCCAACACAACCCGAGGAGCGTGTATGGCAGTTGGTGAATACTGTTTTAGAATCAGCAGAACAGATTCTTCAAGTACTTCAGAGGTATAAAGGTGCCACAGAGGAAATCAGAATGGTGAGGAATTGTTGGAAATAGGAAATGATTTCGTAGCCTAAAGATTGTGGTTAGATCTTGTTGTCGTCGGGAGTTTAAGGGGTCTTTGAGGTCAGGCTTTGTCTTGTACATAACTGTACATACATCTGCCAGTTTGTCCCATTGCCCAATCGTTCAATCATCCCTCCCTCTTGTTGTTTCTTATCATTTGTTTCGATGTTGTGTTGGTGGTTGGGCCAGTTATCTGTTGTCCTGCGGCCCCTCTCTTGGCAAGTATATCAGCCCGTTAATTGCCTGGCAGACACCCTGGTATCCATTGGATTACAGCCCTCACATTGAATTTGTCAATGAAATAGTCTATTGGATTACAACCCTCACATTGAATTTGTCAATGAAATAGTCTATTGGATTACAACCCTCACATTGAATTTGTCAATGAAATAGTCTATTGGATTACAACCCTCACATTGAATTTGTCAATGAAATAGTCTATTGGATTACAACCCTCACATTGAATTTGTCAATGAAATAGTCTATTGGATTACAACCCTCACATTGAATTTGTCAATGAAATAGTCTA
>JAUELH010087537.1:0-12521 GCA_031471375.1 Hermissenda crassicornis | reverse complement strand
GTAGGCCAATTCTGGTCGCTGTCCTGGCAAAATTAATTCTACCCATAGAGACAGTGGGCTCATCACCTGCTTCTCTTAAATCTTGATGCACAGCAATTACAATTTATGAAAGCTATCCTTACACTGCAATGCGGTACGAAAAGGAAATTTGATAAAGAAAGAAAGAAAGAAGAGTTGAACTATCAAATTCAAAATTCCTCTGCAAGAATTGGAAACAACAATTGCAGTCAGCACCAGTACATCGGCAATCGAGGTACACGAAAACCCTGTGCATGACTGACCTTTTTTGTGAAGCTTTACTAGCTGTATCTGAACTGTTTCCAACATGTCTTACATCAGTACAAGGGTAGTGCCTCTGGCCAATTATGCAAATAACATAGACAAACAGCGAAAACAAGGAGTGAATTTTGTTATATCACACTTTATTTGAATCAAACTCCTACTGTTTTATTCAATATGGATCTACAAAGCAAACCGTAAAAACAATGCTTTAAATAATGATGACAAAGTTTCAATAATGATGATAATAATTACAGTACGTATTAGGGTTCAAGGAATAGAGGGAGGGGGACGGGGGTGTTCGAGTAATCCAAAAAGAAATAGACATGTTTCTATGTGTAGAGAAAAGGATATTTTTTAAAAGTAAATTTTGAAAAAAAGAAAAGAATGTATTCTTTTTTTCTTTAAAAAATAATAAAAGAGGAGTGGGGAGGGCGGCAGAGAGGAAAATTTAATGAAGATTTCATTAGCTGTTTCTTTGGTCATAATAAAATCATTAACAATTCAATTAGAAAACAGGATTGAGAGAGAAGTGATATTGATGGTTTTGTTTGGTCATGACTAGGTTAAATAACAAAGAACATAGAGAATAATATAGGCAGTTGGGTTTTTTTTATTTTCTCGTGGTACTCTTGTCTCTTATTATTATTAGATATATTTGCGCTTGCATCATACTTTGTTGAGTGCATTGAAAGGGAAGATGTGTACCTACTTCATGTTCGCATCAAAAAAGGTTTTTAAATCAGAATATATCATTCTATGAAATTTTTTCTAAAGTTCAGAATGACTACCAATCAAATTTGACTTACTGGGTCAGAACAATCAGCATTTCATTTGTAGGTCTTTTTTGGAAAGTCTGAGGACCAGAAACATAACATAACAATATCAATTTAGGGACAGGTGTACAATATAAGAATCATAAGCTAGGTTATTAGCTCTAAATATTAAAGAGTTTGAGTTGAAAACCATTGAATTAATCCATGTTCATGTGCAATAAACTAATATCTATCCCAATCAGGATTACTAGATCAATTCCATCAAATCAAAAACAGGAATAATTATCATCAACATTATATTCACATTATCGTTATCAGTGTGATATCTGATTCCAAACTTAAAAAAAAAAAAAAAAAAAAAAAACAACCAAAAAAAAAAGAAAGAAAAGAAATACAACCAAGACTACAATTTTCTCAGACAAGGAAACGCCAAACCTTGAGGAGGGGAATCTTTGACATATCAATCTCATAAAATATTCTTACTTTCCTTGCCTAAAAAGAGCTAGAACCAAAAGAAACAATTGGATAATTAGCTCAGATAACCCCGAGTTTGTAAGTCTGAATTTGTCAATATTGACGGAAAAAGAAAAGAAATCATGATTATAAGAAGTCTTTTTCCATTTTCTTAATTTGTATGTAATTCAATATGAGGGTGATATTGAAGGTGGGAATTGGAGATTGGGATGGTTGGGGGGAGAGATAAGATGAGGAAGGTGATGGTGACAAAGTGGCAATAGTTTCTGGATTTAACAGGGATCTACCATGCCAGCTACAAGAACAGAGGGGCTGTGGGACCATTATCACTTGCATTCACTTCAATCACACCCGCTGCGCAGAAAGCACACATCATATGCTCACATTCATCAAGACAGGTTCTCATAACATACAATTTTTTTTCTGACATGCGTGCATTACTTCCTTGCTAAAAATTCATCTCTAGATTGTATGCAAAACCCATTCTGCCCTTAGACAGAAACTATGACAGAGACTGATCCTTCAGTGTGCTTATTGGTTGTAACTATCAGAACAGAAAATATGCTATTTCAAATTCTCACTGCAATATTCCATTAGATATTCCGTATGTTTCTGAGGGATTATCAATCTTGAAAACTATTGTGCATGTTCTTTCAATATATGAATGAGCAAATGAAAACTATGTATTTTAAAATGAGAGTCATTAACAAATTTATTATGGCTTGTTGACTCTTCAGATTTCTTGTTTCAATGTAAAAAATTAATTCAATGACTTATCAATTCAGCCTCATTTTCTTGTCACATGAAATAAAAAAAACCAGAAAACAATACTTTGAAACCGACAGCAAATTGAACAAGACATCCTGTAAATATCTGTTTCTTTAGATGAAGTGAACTTTATATGCATGCAACTAAAATGCACAATCTTACCAATCATCTTAATAAGACTGCTAATGAACGACCCTTACTTAACATCAGTAATGACGGACGGATGCGAGATACTGTACTGTATTGTGCAAATACTGTTTAAGATTGACCAAATTCTCTAAGCAGATATTAATCTATTTTACCCCCGTCTCTTCAAAGGTTAAGATCAGTTTTGTCCCTAACACTGTGATTGATAATGTTTCAGAGCCATGTTTACTTTAATATCCAATGTACAGTTTTGCTGCAATGGTGAAATCATTATTTTTTTTATTATTAACGTTTGAGTGTGAGCTTAACTGAAAACAAAATATCGTTCCCATCATGGTAATACCAAATTTTGAGAATTTACCGATAGATAAAAGTTGAAAAGTTTCCCTAAATTAGATTAAGTGTATGGTGATGTGACTTCCTGAATGTCATACTATCAATATGGGAATAAGTTAAATTTTTGGTGAGGACTTTTAGGTGAGTGGGGTCGTGTAATTTCAATGTGACATGATTCAAGTTTTCATTCATTTCAAAGTGATAATGACGTAAAGGAAGTTAGAAAGACAATATTAGTTCACCATATTATGAGTCAACAACAAGTAAAGGATGTCTTAGCTAAATATCGGAATGCAGGTGATCTAAACAACTATCTACAAAGGTTGTCAAAAAGACTGGAACTCAAAAACTGAACCACAACAATAATCATGATGTTAACAACAAATGAAAAGACAAGGTTTGAGAAGCATCTTTCTTTGCACCAAGAGTAGTATGTACACCTGATTACACATCACAATTATTGTTCTAAGGTGGTTCATTACCATATAATCTATCTAAAAAAATAATATATACTTTTAAAACACACACATTAATTTCATGATGATAATAATAATATATATATCATATTACATGTCATTTCCAGCTCTTTTGATTGAATCAAAAGAAAATAGAAAAATATGTAGAGGATGAAAATCTTGAGATAAATCCAATTAAATAATTTAATGGGTAAGCATGCAGATGAAAAAATTCATTCTTTTTAAACACTAAAAACAGTATGGGCAAACTTCCTGAGTAAATACTCCAAACAGATGACGAATGGTGCACAGGGCTAGCTAGTGATGCACAACAATCTGATCCTCTGCTAGCTAAACACATCCGTAGCTACAAGTACTCCAAGAGACTATCTTAAACGCATATGGGATAATAATATATCATACATAATTTGTCATTTTGCTTTCTCACAGAGGGATAAAACTTCTACAACACCACATTACCTGAACTTGACTCTTACATTTGTTTCGTCCCTACACATAAGTCATTTGGCTGGTCTTGCTTTACCATTTTGATACATTGACAAATTAGGTCTGAGGTATGTGTCACTTTAACTTGTTATTCAACCCAGGAAAGGGGATTGTGAATCAGGTCGGCTAAAAATTCCATGTTGTGAATACACAAGAGCTTTGATCAAAGTTTCGTTCATCAATTCAAAACAAGGCAGTCATTTTGAGACTATATCTAATTTTCAACATTTAGGATAGCATCCATATTTATCACGCTACTGCTCAATCAGAGGTTTTAGTTCAGTGATAAACACATAATCTACAGGTCTGTGTAAATTAATAAGGTATTCATTGTTTATGGTTTATGTTTGTTATCAAAGGGTACAACTGTTCCATAAAAGAGTTGAATGAATCGCTCAAAGCTGTAAATCCCTCTACAATTCAAGTATCATCCAACATCAAAGATAAAATGAGGACAGTATCCCTACAATAACTCCTTTACTGGGTAAAGCTGATTGATTTTGTTTTTGTTTAAACTGATGGTTGGAGAATCAATTCATATTTAAGAATATGCATTAGTTTTTTAAACTTCCAAGTGATTAGCTTACAATGGGCCTGATTGGAATGAAAGAAACTTTTTATGACAAAGAAATGAATTTTATGAATACAAAATTATCATTACATTGCTTTATTATGAGGATATCACAGATATTCAGTACAAAGGGGGGAAAAACTGATTGCATCCTTTTTTGAACAGTTACAAAGAAGACTTCCATTTCGTACATATCTCATTCAAAAAATGACAATGTCACATATTACTACCATCAAGCAAATCACATACAAGTCAATCACTAAAATTCTATATTTCTGTTTACTTCTCTCATGTAGCCCATTGGCTTTAAAGTTTTTTCTCTTTCTTTGTAACAAATGATCCAAAAAGTCTGTAAACTGAGCCAGGTCTGGGCATGCCACAACTTTCATGAAGTATCATTAATATTTTGAATGAAGCATCGTAATATTAATATTTTGAAATTTTCACTGAGGTTTGCACTTTTTCAATGGGCTTAGTTTCTTTAAAATGACAAAGTGAGCTGCTAGCCACTAATCAGAACATGTGTTTCTATACTAACTACGTACAGACCCTTCAATCATGTAATCAGCTATGGAACACCCAGGAAAGAAAACAATTCAGGGCCGTCATCAATTTTAATGCCCATTGTTAAGGCATCATTTTCAGGGATTCAGCCGTTGGATCCAGAAATAGATTTTGAATTAATTGACAAAAGACAAAAACAATGTTCCTTGCTTTGTGAAGATGACAAGCTCATCAAGACAACTATTTGAAGTAATCGCAAACTAAAAAATCAATTGAAAAAGACACTGCATCATCTTATATCATTTTCTTACATTAAGTGAAAAGGCTATGCAAAGGAACTATTTCAATTTCATTCATCCTCATTATTTTTCACACTTACACAAATACAAACATTCATTCAAAGCTTCATTGATATAAGATCATATTGAAGATCATTTTGGTAATTACAATTTCAAAATGAGGCAAGAATGTGATAAAACAATACTCATTAACAATAATATTGTATAAAAAAAATTAAATCCCAACATTATTCACAGATTAGCTCATTTTCTGAATATTTATATGATGAATAAGATGATGTTCGGTATGAAATTACATACAATGAGAGAAGAAAGACTGCTATGTTCAGATAAAATATTCAGGGAAACCATGCCATATGTCCCTTCACGCAAAATCTGTCGACACTTTACATTGCATAAAGGAAGTCAATTGTATATATCTATTATTTACATTTTCATTGATAAATGCAACACACTGACTCCTATTCAACCTTGTATTTCTATCTTCATGTTTCCCCAAAAATATTTTTAAAAATCAGGTTTCTTTTACGCACCACACCATTCATTTCAGAGCAAAAGTTATCAAATATTTTTCATACAACTCCATGCATTGTAACCATTTGTTTCCTAAATCAACATACTGTACACAAGAATACATGTAGAACAGGAGGGAAACAAAGCAACACATTAGCTGTGGAAGCATTCATGTCACTATACAATATAAAACTCATTTTTTTTTGGGGGGGGGGGGGGGTGTGTGTGTGCAGGGTGCAGTGCAATTTTCGTGTGGTCACTGAACAACAATCAATTAGAATATTTTTAGACCATTTCACAATAAATGCTATTTTTCTCTCCACAATTTATATCCGAAATTTTCCCACCTAAACTGATTTTTTTTTTTTTTTTAATCATTTGCCTTCCTTCTTTTTGTATAACCTAGTTCAAATTTTCTTTTTAATGACAATCATTAACATGAATGAGAAAAGGTCGGAAGGATGATTCCTTAACTTTAAAGTAAACTAAATTTATCCCTCCTTGATGTAGTAAGTCAACCCTGGGTCAAAGCTCCCTTTTTCTTTTGCCTGTTGACATGTAACTTTGCTGTAACCCTCCAGAACACTTTATTATTGACCTATCACCCATTTACATATTGGGTCAAGTAAGGCAATGGAAGTAAATTCTCTTGCCCGAATAAAAACATGAAGTGCTGCAAGTGGGCCTTGAACCCACATCCTATGGGTCATAAATGGCATCTTTATAGAGCATATCCACTATGATGCTCTATGCACTTAAATCTTGAAAAAACCTTAATATATATTTTCTTTGCTAGACCCCTTTCATCAAAAAGAGTCAACAGTTAAAAGTAACTCATAATGAATCAATTTCTTCTCCTCCCTTTTATTTTTTTTCCGCTTTTAAATATTGTAACTTTCACATAATTAAATTCTAACATCAATATTGTAATTGTGTAGTTTTTTTTTGGGTTTTTTACATTTTTTTTGTCCATTTTTATAAAATCATTTTACTTTTCATTAGAAAAAGTTTTGTATAATTATTATCTTTTAATTTTCATCAATATTTTGTATTTTTTTTTTTTTATATATTTTTTTTAATTTTTTTTTTTTGGATTTTTTTTTTTTGTTTTTTTTTTCATTATATTTTACTTGGGTTTATTTTTTATTTTTTTTGGCGGGATTTTTTTTCCCACTTTGAATATTACGGAATATTATCATTTTCACCTGTAAAAAAAAAAATAAAAAAAATAATGTCCACCATGCTTTCATTCATAGAGCAATCTAAAAATATTCATTAAAGCATGACAATGCCTTTTTACAGGTCAGCAACAACGTCCTTTTAGATAGGAACAAAAAAAAGAAAGAAGAGTAGATAGAAAGATGCATGATAATAGAAAGGGAGTAAGTGTGTGAAATCCACCAAACAAGACTCCTCACCTATAATTCAGGATTGAGACAGTCATGTTTTTGTTAACAACCATTTCTAGGATGCTTTCCACGAGTGTTTCAGATCTTTGTGTTATGTCTGCATTAAATGTTTTGTCAATGACAACAATTTAAAAATTGTCAGTTTCTTTGCTTATTGAATGGGATATAGCTCATAGAATACCAAGAAAGAGAATGCACAGTAGTAGATCTGCCAGAGGAGCCATATCACCCACTAACCAAAATCAGTGTACCTGAGAGAGAAGATATAGAGAATATGTGCGTATAACCCCTCAAGGGCAACAGAGACTCTTCTAAAATATACCAAAGATGCTCTATCAACTGATGACTTAACATGACTGCATTAAGGCCATAAATCATGTGAAGCATATCAAATCCCAACTTCGGTTAAAATGGAATCATGTCTTCACTCTAGTTGATTACGCAAGTCTCATAAAAAGATCACTTTTTAAAATCTATCAACTGGTTAAATTATATTTTCTTAACTATAATAACAATGGTACCAATTTAAGGAAATTTCAATAGATAAAACAACCCAAAATCATTGCATCCATTTGAACTTACACATTAGCAACACTGATGATGAAGAAATGGTAAAATGAAATATTCAAATTTTGTGTTAAATTCCTAATTAAATTACTTCATTAGCACCATTATTTTGATAAAAATCGTATGAAATGAAATGTTAATAGAGAGAGTTTGTCCACCAGTTCGGATGGATGCAGTTATAAGAGGGACAATAGAAATGACCATGCTACTCAATGCTAGTAATGTGTCAAGTTTGAAAGTGGCAGATGAGTTGGTTTCACAGTACTGGTACACAATTAAAATTTATGTAGTGAATGACATGACATGATAAGTTTAAAAACTATGAAGAATTTATACTACTCTCAGAAAAAAGGAATTAAGGTATGTGGCGGTTTGGTTTTTTAAAAAGAAAGAAAAGAGAAAAAAATGAGACTCACAACCCTCCTTTTCAAGCCAATAAATACTGATTCAGCAATGTTCGCCCTGTTCTTTCATCCACATAATTACCAATAAAACAACAATTGATAAAAATTGCATTGAAATAACAAGGTGGGTTATACATATCAAAGACAGTTGCATGACTTTTATGTCTAATTACAAATATCTAGTGAACAGAGTGTATGATCATGTAAATCTTTTGTTTTAAACGTTTGCCTCATCATTCAAAATAAATACTTGCATACATCTTAGTTCCTTAGAATTTGTTATCATCTGAATACAATGCTATGTACAAAAATACAAAATTTACAACAGTAGTGTCACACATGATACAATGAATATCAACTTTTTTTTTTCTGGCACTGGCAAAGACTAAACTAAACAAGGTGACTGCATTATATAATATAAATGAAATGGTATTTTACAGTGAAATGGAGATCTGGCTGGTTTCCCGTGAATTGAGATATAGATGAATGGGTGTAGTGCAGAACCAGTGCACTCTGACTCTAGTTCTTTCAATGCATGGTGAGGATGATGATGAAAATAATACAGTAATGTAGAATATCAAATTCTTCATCAAGTTGTCGTCATTGATAAGGGGATGAGGAAGAGGAAGGGGGGGGGGGGGGGGGTTACAGCTTTTTTTTTTTTGAATGGTCAAGTGTTGGCAGTAGGAGTAGCATCCGTGGATGGATGAGTATGGACCTTGAATAAATGTCCTGGGTTGTCGCATCATTCAAAACAATACAATAACAATTAGCTGGGATGCACAGCCCTACCATAATACATTTTGGTACATTCAGACAAATTTATAAAAAAAAGCAGCTGCCTTTGATTGTAACAGAAAAACATGTTTCTGAGTTGTGACATTTCTTCATGAATGCATCGCTATCTTATGATTGATAATTGATTTTTTTTTTTCAATACTTTTTTTTAATACAAAATTGATATATTTTCAAATATATTATTCTACACAGATTATGGCAAAGTACAGCACAATGATTCAATTACCTAAGATAAAATACCAAGGATTATATAAGTTACACATCAATATCACACAAATCTTTTCAATATTTTCATACCAAAAAGATTTTTCTTTCCTCAAAAATATAATAACCCATAAAAAAATCAACAATTTCATAAAAATGGGACTCAAAAGTTTGTGTTAAACTTGCAGAAATAATTTAGGATGAATTTTGTATGGATCTATCGAATCAACCTTTTTGGATGTTTCAAAATGTCCTTTTCAATAACTAATGTTGAACTTATATACAACTTGTATTTCAATTCACAAATCTAAAATACTGTAATCCTTTTCATGTGATCTTGTAATGCTGAATTATTATGACTTGTAGGATTAATAATAACACACACACATTTCATGAAGATATGACGACTACAGATTTGGCAGTGGTCAAAATTGTTACGGTCTATTTAAATTATAAAGAACTTAAAATTATAAAATTAATAGTATTTTCATCCAAAATCTTTATATTTTAGATGCAAGCTCTCACCCTCAGTAGGAAGAAATTTTACTCGCGCTACAAAACTGAGTGTCATTTTGAGATGACTGACACAAAATTGCAACCAAAATGAATTCTTGTTGATATTTTCAGTATGATAGACCATTCAACTAACTGAAGTAAGTTTGGACCAAAGGTGGAAAGTACAGGGAACAGAATTTCTATACAGATGATACGCAAAAGTAATTTAGCTACAACATTCAACTAATATTCATACCATCATAAAAACTGAACAGGTTTATCTATCCATTTAAGATTGAATGGAGAGAAAAATAATTTACTGAACGGATGGTCTAACCTGCTCGTTCATGAAGCAACACACATCTACTGCAAACATTTTTTTAGACTAGTTCTAGGAGTTGAATTAAAAAGAAAGGGGAAGAGATAACAAGGACAAAGATTTTTTTGGAGTATGGTAAATCAAATCAAAATCACAAATAATCCAAGGAATTATCACTGGGAGCCAAACTATAAACTGTAATTTAGCGATTGCAGTATGAGGACTTGGGGGCATTCAGTCTAAAAAAATTTGGGCCAGATAGAGTATGTGGATCACATGTTTAATCATTTCTTTTTCTTCTTCTAAATTTCCTTGTTTGCTTCAAGTAACTTACATCATGGCACTTTTACCTTGAACTATACATTTTTGATGGTGAATGTGACAACACTTGTCTAAACACTGATATATGTTTTTTAAAAAGAACTATATGGTTTATGAGCCAAAGCAAATCAGTTTCTACTGCTTAAGATAATGATGAATAAAGATAGAGGGTACCAAATCCCTCATAATCATACTAAAGATGAGACCAGGAGCAACTGGGGTGAACCGTCACAGAACCAGAAATTACCATCAGAATTCCACTTTCTTCTTGAGAATCCTAGAGAACATCCTCAATCTATAGAGCATGTTCTGACTTGTGAAAATCTGGCAGGTGCCATAGACACAATAGATGATGAATATGAACAATAATGAGGTGGAGAGTTGAGTGTCTTCAGTTGGGAGGGTGACTATTTGGTTCATTGCGGCAAGATACGATGTTCCCACATCCAGAAGCAAATCTCAGGAGTCTGCATCAAGCATTTCGAGAAAAAGTTTGTGCATCATGACACGACCATTCTTTTTCATGTCGTACCAAAACTGTTTGGCGAGCAGTTTGATATGTGTGATTGGAGGCAGAAGTAAAAACAACTGGCCAAGCCGCCGTGTGTTGGGACCGTATACTGACTTGACACATTCTGACAGTGCATCTTGGAGCTGATCTTGTAGGACAGAAACACATTCTCCTACTTCTGCTACAATGTCTGATGAGCAATAAGAAAAGAAATTTTGCTTTTTAAAATAATGTCCTGTATCTATCATTTACAACTGACATCTTTTTCTATAGATCGATATATAGATGCATATGAAAATGTTTCAAGGCAGGCTGTTCACTTTTTACGCATTCAAATTAAACGGACTGAATAATCATTTCTACATAACACCAATTAGTTGTTTTTAACTAGTGAAATAGAGCACATCCACATATATGAGAGTGGTGCTGAGAAATAGTAAGATGATGAGATTAGTCAAAACAGTGAACAAAAATAGACCCTACAAGAGGTAGCCTCTACAAGTCCACTAATACAATACTAAGAGAGCCATACTCACCAATGTTACATAAAACTATGGCTTTGAGAAGAACATACTCATCACGACTGACTTTCATATGAGAGAACTTCTTGCATAATTTTCGAGTCAGAGAGTCGAGTTCTGTGGGGATACCAAAGGCCTCAACCATGTCCTCTGACACATGCAGGTCCTCAGCAAAACAAATCATGCCTTTGTAGGGACAGGATCGAAACACCAGATTCAGCATGAGTATCTCCAGCCATGAGTGCTGCAACAGCATCATCTGGTCCACCAGAGAAAGACTGGAGAAGCCTGAGGAAGGTAAAAGGATGACTTTATAATACGGTAGTGTGAACAAGTTAAATCAAATCATTTACCCCATAACATGTTCAACGATTTGTTTGCTGTAAAGAAAGAACATCAACACAACTAGGTCATGTAATGCTTGTAAATAGTAATATGACAGGGCAAGTTAAGAGATCAAACAAAAGTAGACCTGCCCAAAAGAGAGAATATGGACAAAAGCTAAGTCATAGAGTGCTTGGGAATATTAAGATGACAGGATTAGCTATAATTATAAGTGAACTGAAGTAGGTAGGCTTTTGTTTGTTTGTTTGGTGAAAGAATACCATACAGACACAACATGAATGAAATGCTAAGAAATGGTCAGGTGATGATGTCAATTATATAAAAGAGAAAAGAAGTCATGCCTGCCAGGGACCATGCACCTTCTAACATCAAGCAATGTTCAACCCATCAATTGCATTATGAGTTGAGAAACAATGACAGTTCACATTGCTTCACCAACCATCCATTCATGAACCGAAGCATGGCCTTGACCTCTTTCCAATATTTCAAAATCCAATCCAATATTTCAGTCTAACACTAAAGAGTGAAAGCGCCATCTTATCCCTGTCTACTCCACCACCCAACAGCAGCTGATGATGATTTGATTCCTACCAGGTACTTGTTTGGCCCAGCTGATGGTCAGTACCAACTCTTTATCAGCCAGATCTGAGGCCACTGCCATAAACTGAACATCTGTGTCCACTTGTGTGTCTGGTCCCATTGTCAGTATGTCCAGTTGGGACTCGAGGCTAAGCAACATGGACAGGATCTTGTTGTCAGGTGCTGTGGTCAAAGGGGGAAAAAATCATTTTAAAATTATACTACATCTACCTACATGGTTTATCAACATATTACAAGTACAACAAGACTTTTCATTTTATAAATTGTGTCAGCGAACCCCCAGTTAATATAAACCATCTACTCTGAGAGGTATTAAGGAAAGTGTGTGTGTGTGTGTGTGTGTGTGTGTGTGTGTTTCTGTCTGTGTGTGCGTGTGATTGGTTTCAGTATGTTGTGTT